>CM032452.1:126412974-126560474 GCA_019049505.1 Pachyrhynchus sulphureomaculatus | reverse complement strand
TTTATATTCTATTTGATTATATATCACAGTTTTTATCACACTTTTGGGTTTTCTTAAGACTAGTTCTTTAATTTTATTCCACATTTCTTTTTGGTTATTTGCATCGTTTATTTTATTATTAGTATAATTACTTTTTTCTTTTTCAATTTTGACTTTATACGTATTTCTTATTGTTTTATAACTATTCCATGCCTCATTTGTATTTTCTAAGATTGCTCTTTGGTATTTAAGAACTTTTTCTCGTTTTAATGCTCTAAGCTCATTATTAAACCATTTGTTATAACTTTTTTTAGACATTTTTTTCTTAAAAGTAAATTTTTTTATTACGTTTTCGATACAATCATCAAAGTTGTGAACATATTTATTTAAATCATTAATTTCATCACATCTTAATATTGCACTTAATTCATTTTTGAATCTGTTTTTGTTGTACTTAAGAAGGCTTATTTCTTTAATATGATAGTTTTGCTGCTTGGTATCATACTCGATTAAAATATCAACAGATTCATGATCAGCTATTTTATTATTTATATTATTTTTTGCCGTAATTGTTTCTTAATTTGTTATTATATAGTCTATCGATGTTTTTGAGTTTATTGTTATTCTAGTATATTCGTTCATTACCTGCTTAAGACCGTTATCGTCAAGTATGCTTTCCAGTTTGCTTGCCTAAAAATCATTCTTCCAGTCAATGTTGAAATCTCCAGCAATTAAGATATCACAGTTTGTTTCGCATACTTCTATAAAATCTTGAAATGTATCACAAAATTCTGATTTTGAAGCACTTGGTGATCTATATACTATAATTACTATTAATGATGTTTTTTCATATATCGTCATGTATGCACTTATCCAATGTTTTGTATCCTTAATATCGTCTTTAATTTTATTTATTTTCCAATGCTTCCTAAAATAGGCCATTATACCACCAGTTCTAGACGAGTTCGACAATGTACTATAGGGATCATAGTGTTCTATTTCAATTTCACCTTCATCTATTTCTTCAGTTTGGTGCGTTTCAGTTAGAATTATGAAATCAGGTTTTTCTGTTTCTGCTAATATTTCCAATTGATTAAAGTTATTAATCAACCCTTGAATATTTGTATAAATCCCACGCATCTGCTTTGGTTGCTATGCTAACAATCCCATCCTTCTCTTTTTATTATTTAATTTATTTCGATACACAGGACAACCCCGGTTATTGGTGAAGTGATTTTCATCAAGACCCAACTTTAGTTTTTTATTTTCTTTCATGCAGTTTATAAATATATATATATATATATATATATATATATATATATATATATATATATATATATATATATATATATATATAATATAATATAATTAATTTATTAAGAACTTGCCTAAGACAAAATTAAATTCAATAATGGTGAATTGCTTAAATCTACCTGGCCGTTGAGTAAAGTATCTGTAATCTTTAATCGATTTATTTGCGTTGTCTCTCTCTCTCTCTCTCTCTCTCTCTCTATATATATATATATATATATATATATATATATATATATATATATATATATATATATATATAATTAATTTATTAAGAACTTGCCTAAGACAAAATTATTTTTCATTTAACAATACATTCTACAACAGTAAGGAAGGGTTAATTATGGGGAGTCCATTAAGTCCATTACTTGACGAAATTTTCATGGACAGTATTGAAACAATGATATTTAACAACCATAATAACAATAGTAATAATTGTCTATACTGGCATCGATACGTAGACGATATAATTGTATGCTTTACAGGTACGAACAGACAATTATCTCAGTTTTTACAGTATATTAATTCTTTACATAGAAATATCAGTTTTACAATGGAAGAAGAAGTCGAAGGGAAAATCAACTTCCTAGACTTAACAATCAGTAAAAACCATGAAAAAACATGAATTTCCAATTTATCACAAACCTTGTCATACAGATACCACAATTCACAATAGTTCTCACCACCCTAACCATCATAAACTCGCAGCTTATCATAGTTTTATACATAGACTAACTATTATCCCCTTATCAGAGGAAAATTTTACTAAAGAATTAAACTACATAAAACAAGTAGCCGTTAACAACGGTCATTCGGTTACTTTAATCAATAATATCGTTAGGAAAAAGGTTAGAAACAGGGCAATCTCAGAAATATACCCACGTTTTAAGGACAGAAATACCACACTTAAATGCTTAACCTACTTCGGCAAACCAACGGAAAAACTGGGGAAATTTTTCAATCAAAAAATATCAACATAGCTTACAAAACTAACAATACTATGGGGAAATATCTTAAAAACTACAAACCGCAAATCAATAAAGACAATAAATCAGGGGTTTATCAATTAACATGTGGGTCATGTCCTAAAACATACATAGGACAAACTGGACGTACATTTATACAAAGAATTACAGAACACGAAAAAATTTTCATCCACAGAAAGTCTAATTCAACATATGCTAATCATCTTTTAACAGAAAATCACTATTTGCAGTTTGTTGTTTACTATGGCAAGAATTTGGTTAAACAATTACAATTTGGCAGGACAATGTAATTGAATTTTAAGAGATTTTGTAAGATACCTACTGCCCACATAATGCATGACTCTTACTTTAAACCTAAACTATTGATTGATACATATATTTTACTTAAAGTTCAAAGTTAAATTTCAGATATTGAGTTTAATTAAGTAGTTAATGTTATAATAGGTTTATAACAAATTTTTGGTTTGGCCAGGTGATATGTGATAGATTCCTCAGCTATATTACTAGAATAATACAAAATTTGCTGTTAAATCTCAAATTCAACTGAATGTTTTTTCTTAAAAAAAAACATTTTTTTAGTTGCACTAAATTACTTTCTCCTTCATTAAAGTCCTCACCCCGGCAAATTATTAATTATTGGGTGGTTGTAGCTTCTATTTGATGGAAATTCATTATAAATATATAATAAAAGACTGTTTTTAGTTAATTTCCACTGGTTTATTTATGATTTTGATTCTGATCATAAATACACCAGTGGAAATTGACTAAAACAGTCTTTTATTATATAAAATTATGAATTAATTATTTATATATATTTATGCTAATATTTATTTTAAACAATAATCTTTTTTCTTTCTTTATTAGCCATCTATAAACCTGAATTAAGTTTCTCATAGTTTTGATGAATGTTTTATGTAGTAAGTAGTACAGTATTACGAAGGATTTCAAGGTGAAATCATTTGCATTTTAAGAATTTCTCATTTTAGATATAAAAAAAAAATGATTCTTGAAAAAACTAATTACTGCAAACTACACATATAAGAATTTCACAAATTCATTGCACCCATTGGTAGAAATCTACTAACGTTAATACATACTACTAACATAGCTTACAAAACTAACAATACTATGGGGAAATATGTTAAAAACTACAAACCACAAATCAATAAAGACAATAAATCAGGGGTTTATTAATTAACATGTGGGTCATGTCCTAAAACATACATAGGACAAACTGGACGTACATTTATACAAAGAATTACAGAACACGAAAAAAGTTTCATCCATAGAAAGTCTAATTCAACATATGCTAATCATCTTTTAACAGAAAATCACACATTTAACAAGAATTTCAAAATTTTACACACCCAACAAAAAGGTTTAAAACTAAACCTTTTAGAGACAATGCAAATAAATCGATTAAGGACTACAGGTACTTTACTCAACGACCAGGTAGATTTAAGCAATTCACCATTATTGAATTTATTAATTAAGAAATTATATAAAATTGTGAACATTAAACCTAACTTGACAGTGTAAAATGTAGATCTGAAGAAGCTTCATCGACAGCGAAACGCGTCATTGCAATTTAAATAAACCAGTGGAAATTGACTAAAAACAGTATTTTATTATATAAATATTTTTTAGAAAAAGGTCGCACTGTTGTAAAGAGATAGAAAATAAAGGGATTAAAACTAAAAATGCAAATTTTTTGGTAGAGAAATTTCGCGGCTTATGGTTTATGACATTTTAACATTTATAACCCATGTTATATGCTATCAACTCCAAACAAACAGACTATAAGCAGACGATTACCCTTCAAGTCAAAATTTCAGGTCGCCCTATTGGTCTATGAGTAGTAAAGTTGAAACTGTAATTATTATCAATACTTAATTAATAAAACTATTCGATTTTTAATAATATTCATTATGAAAAGGTTTCAGTTGCTAAGGATATTTATTTTTTCTAGCTCATATTATTTAAAACGTATGCATTCATGTATGTAACCTTGAACTTTGTGTGTATTTTAACACTAATTTTGTTGAAAAAAAATGTATGTATTTATCATCTAAGTTATATATTCCGATAGATAAATCATGCTAATCAGGTCTATAAATTTCTTTTATCAGAAATATGTCAATGTATAAATAAAGAACATCAGTATAAATGATTTCAATTTGAAAAATACTTTTTTTTTAAATAGTTCAATCGCCAGAGGTTTTGAACTCTCATTAAAGGTTAATAGGTTGTGTTTTGTACATAGATACTTTTTGGGCGCAGAATACGATAAAAAAAAATAACCGATCAAGTGCAAGTTGAACTTGCGCAATTAGTGTTCCGTACGTTGATTACTTTTAAAATAAAAAATGTTGTAACGGAAGTATAAAATGATCAGTGACTTCACAGAACACACCCCAAATGAGTTTTCAACAAAGTTTATTTCCAACCTTTACTGAAAATTGATGACCTTGAAATTTCTGTTTTTTTTATATACCAGATAAATTATTACAGGTAATGCACTCGTGATAATTTTCGTTCAATCTACACCCCGTAGAGAATATTCCAGAATTTTTTCAAAATTTTTTGATAAGTATTTTTCGAGATAAGGCGGGTGAACAGCGATTTTTCACAATTTTTTTAAAAATAATACAAAGAAAACTGCGCGCAAGTATTACATTATATATATATTTTTTATTCGTGTTTTCACAAGCTTTCATTTTGACACCACACTCGATTACCTAGTAAAAAATTTTTTTTTTCTACTTCCGATTTCACCCCCAAAACTAACCCCTGAAGTCAAAATTTAACTTTCAAAACTACATGGCTCTGATGAGGCCATCAAATCCTATATTATTACCAAATTTCAACTTTCTATGACAAATAGTTTCGGAGAAAATCGGGTGTGACAGACGGACAGACAGACAGACACCGAAGTGATCTTACAGATCCGTACGGAACACTAAAAATGATTCGATAGGGTACGGTTGAGAGATGTGTTACAAATTTTACGAGATCATGACTTCAACAACGACTACATTAAAGTGATAGAACAGCTCAACAAAAATAATAGGACACGTATAAAGACACAGCAAGGACTAACTGAAGAAGTACTAATATTAGTCCAACACTTTTTAATTTAATAATGTACAAGATAATAAATAGCGGATACAAAATGGGACGAAAAACTCTAAAATTATTGTGCTTTGCTGATGATGCAATATTAACAGCAGAAAATGAAGATGGCTTGCAGCGACTAAGAATCGTTTCGAAAACCACAGCCGAAATTTACGAAGTAAGAATATCAGTGGAAAAAACAGAATCAATTGTTGTAGCTAAAGAAATGAGCCGTCTACAACAAAACATACACTGCACATACCTAGAAGTACAGCTTTTTAGTGTTCCGTACGGAACACTTATAAGATCACTTCGGCGTCTGTCTGTCCGTCTGTCTGTCTGTCTGTCGGTCTGTCACACCCGATTTTCTCCGAAACTTTTTGTCATAAAAAGTTGAAATTTGGTAATAATATAGGAATTGATGGCCTCATCAGAGTCATGCAGTTTTGAAAGTTAAATTTTGACTTAAGGGGTTAGTTTCGGGGGGTGAAATCGGAAGTGACCTAGTAAAAAAATTTTTTTTTTACTTCCGATTTCACCCCCCAAAACTAACCCCTTAAGTCAAAATTTAACTTTCAAAACTACATGGCTCTGATGAGACCATCAATTCCTATATTATTACCAAATTTCAACTTTCTATGACAAATAGTTTCGGAGAAAATCGAGTGTGACAGACGGACAGACACCGAAGTCATCTTATAAGTGTTCCGTACGGAACACTAAAAATACCACGGTACCACATGAAAGAGCGGGAAATTTTACAAAATAATAGTATATAGATTGTTTTTTTTCCAGATTCACAGAACACACCCCAAATGAGTTTTCAACAAAGTTTATTTCCAACCTTTACTGAAAATTGATGACCTTGAAATTTCTGTTTTTTTTTTATATACCAGATAAATTATTACAGGTAATGCACTCGTGATAATTTTCGTTCAATCTACACCCCGTAGAGAATATTCCAGAATTTTTTCAAAATTTTTTGATAAGTATTTTTCGAGATAAGGCGGGTGAACAGCGATTTTTCACAATTTTTAAAAATAATACAAAGAAAACTGCGCGCAAGTATTACATTATATATATATATATTTTTTATTCGTGTTTTCACAAGCTTTCATTTGACACCACACTCGATTACCTAGTAAAAATTTTTTTTTCTACTTCCGATTTCACCCCCCAAAACTAACCCCTGAAGTCAAAATTTAACTTTCAAAACTACATGGCTCTGATGAGGCCATCAATTCCTATATTATTACCAAATTTCAACTTTCTATGACAAATAGTTTCGGAGAAAATCGGGTGTGACAGACGGACAGACAGACAGACACCGAAGTGATCTTACAGATCCGTACGGAACACTAAAAAGGATTCGATAGGGTACGGTTGAGAGATGTGTTATAAATTTTACGAGATCATGACTTCAACAACGACTACATTAAAGTGATAGAACAGCTCAACAAAAATAATAGGACACGTATAAAGACACAGCAAGGACTAACTGAAGAAGTACTAATATTAGTCCAACACTTTTTAATTTAATAATGTACAAGATAATAAATAGCGGATACAAAATGGGACGAAAAAACGCTAAAAATATTGTGCTATATGCTGATGATGCAATATGAACAGCAGAAAATGAAGATGGCTTACAGCGACTAAGAATCGTTTCGAAACCACAGCCGAAATTTACGAAGTAAGAATATCAGTGGAAAAAACAGAATCAATTGTTGTAGCTAAAGAAATGAGCCGTCTACAACAAAACATACACTGCACATACCTAGAAGTACAGCTTTTTAGTGTTCCGTACGGAACACTTATAAGATCACTTCGGTGTCTGTCTGTCCGTCTGTCTGTCTGTCTGTCGGTCTGTCACACCCGATTTTCTCCGAAACTTTTTGTCATAAAAAGTTGAAATTTGGTAATAATATAGGAATTGATGGCCTCATCAGAGTCATGCAGTTTTGAAAGTTAAATTTTGACTTAAGGGGTTAGTTTCGGGGGGTGAAATCGGAAGTGACCTAGTAAAAAAATTTTTTTTTTACTTCCGATTTCACCCCCCAAAACTAACCCCTTAAGTCAAAATTTAACTTTCAAAACTACATGGCTCTGATGAACCATCAATTCCTATATTATTACCAAATTTCAACTTTCTATGACAAATAGTTTCGGAGAAAATCGAGTGTGACAGACGGACAGACACCGAAGTCATCTTATAAGTGTTCCGTACGGAACACTAAAAATACCACGGTACCACATGAAAGAGCGGGAAATTTTACAAAATAATAGTATATAGATTGTTTTTCCAGATTCACAGAACACACCCCAAATGAGTTTTCAACAAAGTTTATTTCCAACCTTTACTGAAAATTGATGACCTTGAAATTTCTGTTTTTTTTTATATACCAGATAAATTATTACAGGTAATGCACTCGTGATAATTTTCATTCAATCTACACCCCGTAGAGAATATTCCAGAATTTTTTCAAAATTTTTTGATAAGTATTTTTCGAGATAAGGCGGGTGAACAGCGATTTTTCACAATTTTTAAAAATAATACAAAAAAAAACTGCACGCAAGTATTACATTATATATATATTTTTTATTCGTGTTTTCACAAGCTTTCATTTGACACCACACTCGATTACCTAGTAAAAAATTTTTTTTTCTACTTCCGATTTCACCCCCCAAAACTAACCCCTGAAGTCAAAATTTAACTTTCAAAACTACATGACTCTGATGAGGCCATCAATTCCTATATTATTACCAAATTTCAACTTTCTATGACAAATAGTTTCGGAGAAAATCGGGTGTGACAGACGGACAGACAGACAGACACCGAAGTGATCTTACAGATCCGTACGGAACACTAAAAAGGATTCGATAGGGTACGGTTGAGAGATGTGTTACAAATTTTACGAGATCATGACTTCAACAACGACTACATTAAAGTGATAGAACAGCTCAACAAAAATAATAGGACACGTATAAAGACACAGCAAGGACTAACTGAAGAAGTACTAATATTAGTCCAACACTTTTTAATTTAATAATGTACAAGATAATAAATAGCGGATACAAAATGGGACGAAAAACGCTACAAATATTGTGCTATGCTGATGATGCAATATTAACAGCAGAAAATGAAGATGGCTTACAGCGACTAAGAATCGTTTCGAAACCACAGCCGAAATTTACGAAGTAAGGATATCAGTGGAAAAAACAGAATCAATTGTTGTAGCTAAAGAAATGAGCCGTCTACAACAAAACATACACTGCACATACCTAGAAGTACAGCTTTTTTAGGTTGTTCCGTACGGAACACTTATAAGATCACTTCGGTGTCTGTCTGTCCGTCTGCCTGTCGGTCTGTCACACCCGATTTTCTCCGAAACTTTTTGTCATAAAAAGTTGAAATTTGGTAATAATATAGGAATTGATGGCCTCATCAGAGTCATGCAGTTTTGAAAGTTAAATTTTGACTTAAGGGGTTAGTTTTGGGGGGTGAAATCGGAAGTGACCTAGTAAAAAAATTTTTTTTTTTACTTCCGATTTCACCCCCCAAAACTAACCCCTTAAGTCAAAATTTAACTTTCAAAACTACATGGCTCTGATGAGACCATCAATTCCTATATTATTACCAAATTTCGACATTCTATGACAAATAGTTTCGGAGAAAATCGAGTGTGACAGACGGACAGACACCGAAGTCATCTTATAAGTGTTCCGTACGGAACACTAAAAATACCACGGTACCACATGAAAGACAACAAATTTTACAAAATAATAGTATATAGATTGTTTTTCCAGATTTTTTTTTATTAGCGTGAGAATTTATTAAAAATTCGGATAGCTGTTTCAAAAAGTGTAGAGCGCCAAACAGGTTAGTTTGAAAGTTTACGCACACCGCTCGAAGTTTAATCAATATTACTTTTTCCAAAGTGTAAAAAAAAATAAAAGATAGCTTTCAGCTTTCCGATGATACTAATAGTTGTTATTTTTGTTGCTTTATAATTTGCGAAATTTAAAACGAAATTTTTGTTTGCATGATTTTAAACGGGCGTACAGTAAATTACAAAAATTTAATAAAATATAGTACTGAAAAAAAATCCTTGTGCATATATCATTATTATACCTTAAGCTTCAATATGTCTCCATTCTATTCTGTTGTGCGCCTCCGTCCTTCATTGCCAGCACCATTTTCGGCAGTCTCTCTCTTGTCAGACGGTGTACGTGTCCTAACCATCTCATTCTTTGCGCTCTTATAAAAGATGTGATTCTAGATCAGTCATAAGTGTTCCAGTTCCTGATTAGTCCGTCTGGTCCGCCCTTCCGGTGTGTTTCTTCCTCCGTAGATCATTCTCAACATCCTTCTTTGCCACCTCTCCAGCGTCTCTTCCTCTAATTTGTTCATTACCCAGGCTTCACATCCGTAGGTGAGAGTAGGTCTTATGACCGATGTGTAAATCCTTAGTTTTGTCTTTCTAGAGACGTATTTTGATTTCATTAAACCGTCCAGGCTCCCACTTTTTGGTTGCCCTTTGCCATTCGTGCATTCATCTCGCTCCCCTCATGCCCGTTTTCTTCCAACATATCCCAAATATACAAATCTATCCACTCTCTCAAATTTATATTCTTTGCCATCGTTGACCATTACATTAAGTTCTTTTTCTTTTTTAATTTCTGTACTTCCTGCTATCATATATTTAGTTTTCTCAGAGTTGATTTCTAATCCATACTTACATGCCTCTCTTATTAGTCTTTTTGTCCTTTTTACCAGTTCTCTGCTAGATTTTGCTATCAGAGTCAAGCTTTAACACATGGGCTGAAAAGTCCCGGGCCTAACAAAGAAAACACGGTTTTTTTGGTTCAAAATTAGCTTTATTCATCAACGTAATCTCCATCAAGAGCAACGCAATCGTTCCAGCGCCGCTCTAACATTTCAATACCACTTTTGTAGAACGATTTATCTTTTGCCTCAAAATAGGCCTCAGTTTCAGCGATAACCTCTTCATTCGTGCGAAATTTCTTACCGGCGAGCATTTTTTTCAGGTCTGCGAACAGCCAGTAGTCGCTGGGAGCCAAATCTGGCGAATACGGTGGATGTGGGAGCAATTCGAAGTTCAATTCATGTAGTTTTTGCCATTGTTTTGATTGACTTGTGACACGGTGCGTTGTCTTGATGAAACAAAATTTTTTTCTTTGCTATATGCGGTCGTTTCTTTGCAATTTCGGCCTTCAAACGCTCCAATAACGCTATATAATATTCACTGTTGATGGTATTTCCTTTCTCAAGAGAGTCGATGAATATTACACCACGCACATCCCAAAATACCGAGGCCATAACCTTTCCAGCCGATTGTTGTGCTTTCGGGCGCTTTGGACGAGGTTCACCAGTTGCTGTCCACTCAGATGACGATCGTTTTGATTCCGGAGTGAAGTGATGGATCCATGTTTCATCCATTGTCACATATCGACGCAAAAATTCCGGTTTGTTACGTTTAAACATGGCCAAACACTGCTCAGAATCATCAACACGTTCTTGTTTTTGATCAACAGTGAGCAAACGCGGCACCCACTTTGAACAGAGCTTTCTCATAGTCAAATGCTCATGCAATATAAAGCCAACACGTTCTTTTGATATCTTTACGATGTCAGCTAACTCACGCAACTTCACTTTTCGATCATTCAAAACGATTTTATGGATTTTTTTGATGTTTTCTGGTGTTACCGCCTCATTTGGACGTCCACTGCGTTCTGCATCATCGGTGTCTCTACGACCACGTTTGAAGTCAGCAAACCAACGTTTTATTGTTGTTTCTGATGGAGCGGAGTCCCCATAACACTTTTCAAGCCATTGCTTCGCTTGAACGGTACTTTTTCCCATCAAGAAGCAGTGTAAAATTAAAACACGAAATTGTTTTTGATCCATTGTTTTGAAAATAACAAAAGTAGCGTCACTCTTAGCACAATAACTCACAAACTAATGAATAGAATATCATGAAATTTTAACAGCTGTCTTTTGAAGGTTAGTATTAACTGAAAAAAAGGTGACTGCAATAAAACTAGCGCCATCTATGTGTTAGGCCCGGGACTTTTCAGCCCATATGTTAAGTATAAAGTATTTATATTTCATTTAAACATCCAGATGCAAGGAAACCAGTTATTGAAAATACAAAAATTCTAAATTACTCGAAGAAATTAAATGAATTAATTACGTACTCTCTGGCCGTCATTTTGGATCCGCCATTTTGAATTTTTTAAATCTGTCAACGGATTCTTAATCAGCACCCCAAAAAACCCCTTAATAGCCAATTTGAAAATATTTAGCGGTATACAAAAAGGTTAATTTTAATTATGAGGTTGGAAGCATAATTCCCAACAACAAAGGGTTAAACCAGCAATCTGGTTTTAAATAATTTTTTTAAATTACGTGGTGCTATTAGTTTTTCGATAGCTTTTTTTATTTTTAGAGATATTTGCAAAAAACCTAATTTTTCATTTTATTTTCGATTTTGTAGGCTTAGCGTACACCTTAGAGACCAAATCCGGAAAAAAAATTTCGCAGCGCCAATTGTCACTGTCGTTTGGCAGGAAATTTGAGCGTTCTAAAGTTTTAAGCCCAAAAGTCACTCTGTATGTTAAAATATCGAAAATATTTATCAGGAAAAGGTATTTGGAAATGCGTTTTTATGTAGCGTGCAAAATTTTAAATCGACTGGACGACAATCGTTCTTTATTTTATTAGTTTTTGACCAACAAAAATATAAACTCAAGGAGATTCTAATTTTCTGGAATTTGAAATACATTGGCTAGACTAATAGAATAATTGTAAAAGTTATTTGTTGATTCCAGGCCTTGTTTTACTTTTTTTGCAACCAATAATTAAAAAAAAAACCGCCAAGCGCAAGTCGAACTTGCGGAATTAACCTTCCGCAAGGTGATTGCTTTTAAAAAAAATACAAAATGTTCCTTACATGTATATATCTTAACACGTTGACTGCCACGGCAATTTTCAGAAATCTGGCCTAAAATGACAATTTGATTTAATCACATTATATTATTAAAAACTCTAATTCTAGTGCATAGTTATCATCAAAAAGCATAAAAAATGTGTTTTTTTTTTAAAAAAAAAGGTCTTACGAATTATCTCGTAGTTGGCTTCTGTAACGGAAGCCAACTACGAGTTAATTCGCACGCAGACACGCACAGACACGCTTCGACCTGTCGCTTCTCTAAAGCTGAATCATAGATACGCGTCCATATTCGCCAGTAGTATCTCAGAAATTGTCGAGTGCATCACATTTACGTCTTTTTTGAGTGTTTTGTTTTATAATTATTGTTATAATTAAATTATCAAGAACGCAATATGGATAAGAAAAGACCACTGACTCGAAATGAAATTGAGTACTACGCAAATCTAAGTGATTCAGAATTTGACGGGATTTTTGGCGAGGATGGTAACGACAGTAGCGATTATGAACCTTCTGAGAATTCAAGTGATAGTGAAGACGAAGTCGTCTCCGAACCTGAAGTTGATCCCGAATTTGAAGATAATGACGATGATTCCCAAGCAACAACATCAAATGCGAATGAGGATTTGTGGACAGAAATTCAACAAAATCCTGAATTATTTATTTTCCAAGAAAATGTTGGTGTGAAATTGGATACGACAAATTTTACAGTACAAACGCTGGTGGACTTATTTTTTTTCAGATGAATTTCTTGCATTACTGGTGGAACAAACTAATTTATATGCTGCGCAAGAAATTGAAAAACGCAAAGAAATAAAAAAATCTAATAGGTTATCAAAGTGGGAAGACATCAGTACTGCAGAGATGAAAGTTTTTATTGGACTTTTGTTGCAAATGGGACCTTGTACTTTTCCATCAATTGAACATTACTGGAGCACAAACAAGCTATATAATGTAAACTTTTGGCGCTCATATATGAGTCGAAATCGATTCCAGTTGTTACTTCGTTATTTTCATTTGGTTGATAACTCAATACCATCTGCCGACAGATTATACAAGGTGAGACCAATACTAAATCATTTCAATAATATTATGCATGAAAACTATGTACCAGATAAAAATATTTGTATTGACGAATCCATGATGCTATGGCGGGGAAGATTGCTTTTCCGCCAATACATTAAAAATAAAAAACACAAATATGGTATCAAACTGTATGAACTATGTAAGTCCGACGGTCTTGTAATGAAAAATAAAGATTTACAGCGGAAAAATCTCAGGAAATTGACAGTAATGTAGGTCACACTACTGACGTTGTTTTACATTTACTTGAGGACTATCTCGATAAAGGATATACGGTTTACATGGATAATTTTTATAATTCTGTTACTCTTACAAAACTGCTAAATACACGAAAAACTTATGTGTGTGGAACCTTACGAAATAACAGAAAAGGAAACCCCAGAGATGTGGTAAATCGTAAACTGAAAAAAGGGGAGTGTATTTGGCAGCAAAATGGTCCTGTTACTGTATGCAAATGGAAAGACAAACGAGATGTCCTTAGCATTTCAAACATGCATGCTGTTGAAATGGTAGAGGTGCCCAATCGCAATGGAAAAATTTGTATGAAACCGAATATAATTCGAGATTACAATAATGGAATGTCTGGCATTGACCGATCAGATCAAATGCTGTTGAAATGGTAGAGGTGCCCAATCGCAATGGAAAAAATTTGTATGAAACCGAATATAATTCGAGATTACAATAATGGAATGTCTGGCATTGACCGATCAGATCAAATGCTTTCGTACTACTCATCTCTAAGAAAGACTATTAGATAGCCCAAAAAGGTTTCATTACATATTATAGAGATATATATACACAATGCTCACAAAATTTTTCAAAAAGTAACATCTTCTAAAATAAAACTGATAAAGTTCAGAGAAGAATTCGTCGTCGCGTTGATTGGAGAAGAGATTCAACCAGTTTCGAAAAAAATTAAATTGCAAGAGCTCCATTATTTATAGAGTCTACCACCTACGAAAAAAAAAAACAGCGTCCGACAAAGCCATGTCGTATATGTACCCAAGCAAAAAAACGCCGAGAAACGCGTTATTTCTGTCCAGCCTGTAAAGAGAAGCCAGCCCTTTGTGTGGAAGATTGTTTTAAGAAGTTCCACAAACAATAAAATATTATTTTATTTCTTGAATTTGAACGAATTTTTATAATTATATTTTTTGTTCATTTTTTAATAAATTTTCTGTTCATGCAAGCCAGCATTGATTTTTTGTTCTTTTCCCAGAAGCCATCTATCGAGATTAGCACTGATATATTTCGAGTTTAATCGTAGCTGCACAAAAATGGCAAGTAAAAACAGGACGAGATAACTCGTAGTTGGCGTCCGAGAAAAGAACGCAATCTACGAGTTATCTCGTAGTTGGCAGTCAACGTGTTAAAATCCTATGTATTTTCACGTTTTTTTTTTCTTAGTCAACAATGCATAATAGTTATCGCATCTTAACTACCTAATAGCCAATAAATCAATTGGACGTGACAATTTTCGCTCAATCTACATTTTATGAAGAATATTCCAGAATTTTTTAAAATTTTCTGATCAGTACTTTTCGAGATAGGGTGGGGGGACAGAGTTTTTTTCAAAATAATACAAAGAAATGTGTGGGCAAATATTACATCATACATATTTTTAAACTCGATTTTCACGAGCTTTCATGTAACACCCCCCGATTTCACTAACCATATACCAGATATGTTATCAAACCTAATGCACTAGTGATAATTATCGCTCAATCTACATTTTATGAAGAATATTCCAGAATTTTTCAAAATTTTTTTTATCACTACTTTTCACGAGAGAGTGAGGGACAGAGATTGTCTTAAAAATAATATAAAGAAAAGTGTGTCCAAGTATTACATCATATAGACTTTTTTTTATTTAAGTCAAAATTTAACTTACTAAAACTACACGGCTCTGATTGAGCCATCAATTTCTACATTTGTGCCAAATTTCAACTTTGAATGTCAAATAGTTTCGGAGAAAATCGGATGTTACATACGGACGAAACACTAAAAATGATGATTTTCGTAAAACGGCAAGGACAATGATCGAATATGCAGTTTAAGGTTTTTGTTTCATAAGGACCCTCTAGCGTATCAATTTTAGTGCAAAAAAAAATAGTGAAATGATATTCGTTAAGGGTAACAAAGACATTGACTATGCAGTACACAAAAAATAAATAAATTACTGACTTTCCACAAATTAAATGAACAAAAAAAATACTATCGTTTACATTTATTTCTTTATCTGTTGCAATAAATTATGAGGCTAGAGTGTCCTATAAAAATCAAAAACCTTAAACTATAAGTAATAGTGTAAAAATATTCGATAACTGTCTATGCAACAACTGCGGTTTCACGAAAATTAGAATTCGTTAATTATTAATTGTAAAACAAGTAATATATAACTTGGAATCAAAAGATAAATGTTTACATTCTTGTACAAATCTAACAAATATATTTCAGATTTAAAAAATAAAAATTTATTGAGCCTCCACTCAGTACTATATGGGTACCAAAGATTAAATTGATATTTCATTCCTTCGAGAGTTATCGTACCAGTAGACAAACAGATCAACATCTTTTTGGTACTTTACGGAACTTAAAATGTAAAAAAAATCAAAAATCACGCGAGGTGATTTTTTTTCACTACCATTTAGCGAGAGAAGTAAATCGATAGTTATCGAATCTACAATGTCTTTAAAGTCGAAATATTCAATTTCGAAATTTCAACTTGAACTGTCCTGGAAACTGTAGCTCTAAAAATAACTATTGATGAGCAATTAAACCATCTTCGGATGCCCTTTAATCAGGAATTTTAACGTCTTCCAACTGATCTTTTACCTTGTATTCTGCCTTCAATGGCCAATCTCGGTAAACATTTTGCTCTCGTCATTTTATGATCAATATACCTAGTTTATCTTTCCTTAATAGTCATCAGCAGTTCTGTGGATTTGCTCATTACCTAAGGACTTTAGTATGTATTACTCTATCCATCCATGATATCCGTAGAACTCTCTACAAACATATGTTACATTTCGAAAGCTTCGAGTTATTTTTCTGTGCTGGGATCAAGAGTCCAACCTTCACATCCATACAGGAGCAACGAGAAAACATAGCGTCTTATCATAAGTACTCGAAGTTCTAGAATAAGATCAGCTGTAGTGAATAGATTTTTCATGTTCATGAAGGTCCCATGAGCCTGCTCGAGTCTCGATCTAATCTTTATTTTTTGCTCACACTGGCTATAAATTAGCCTCGGTATTTAAAAGACAAAACCTGCTGAATTGAACCTTATAGCCTGAATTTTAATCTCTACTTAAACGTCGAATTTCCAACTTTAGTCTTATAACGAGGACTAAAGTATCGAAATTTCGACTCTTAATATTAATATTTTTAATTCATTTCACTTAAGATGAATCCAGGCTTTTTAAATTGGACCAAAAATATTCTTTCTTTTTCTACTAGCTACCTTAACTTACGATAAAAATGTATTAAGCATTATGTACCAAGCATAATAATAAATAAAAAAAAAATTAAGCAAAATATGTTGAGTTCAAATTTCAATAACACGGTAGTTTCTGTAAAAATTACGATATAACTATTGATAAACGTCATTTTCTGCAACAAATCATGAGTAATATTACATTTTTGAGATGATTTGCGTATTAAATATATTTTCTAAAGGCAGAAAAAAAAATTAGTTGTTTAAAACGTCATTTCATAAAGTATTTTCTAGTTATTGCTGATATTTTACACGTTTTCATTGCATTGTATAGCAACTTAATGGATTTTGATTTAAGAATATATTTATAATAAACATGTTGTGTAATATTAAGCGTAATTATTTTAAACATCTATTGGTTTGTCATAATAATAATTAATAAAATTTAAGTAGGACAACTTATAGATATTTTTTGTTATTTGGAACCGCACGAATAATGAAATAACGAAATACTAATTATTTTATTCTTAGAATATATCTTTAACGAGCAAGTGTTACGAATATATAATATTGCTTAGGTTTCCTTTCAATTGACTGTGATCTTGTTACTGGCCCAAATTCATTTTCTTTTATCGTGAAATATAAATTACGACATAAAAACAAATGCTTATAAACTAGGATTTATTTAAAATCAAATTTATGTTAAGTAGGTTATTGCGCCATACATTTTTAAAAAGCTCTTTAACGAGAGATATATATATATATATATATATATATATATATATATATATATATATATATATATATATATATGGTGCTATGAGCTTTTATAATATTCAAGCAACAGAAAAATGGTTGAGGACAAATCCAGGTCGTCAAGTAATGCAATATCAAGTTGCAAGTTTATTTGCAGGAGCTTACCAAAGAGCTGCTATCAATGGCCCATGGACAAAAACGTTTTTGCTGAACATTTGTTTAAAGCAGCTGAAAATATAAATGTCCTCTCTCTCAAACAAACTCAAGTAATGAAAGCACATCGATCCTACAAGACGCTTCTGTTATTATGACTAATGAAACAGAGATTACCACATTTGAATAGTGTACCGTCTACTTCGTGATTTAACGTTAAAGTTTCAAAAAAAAATTGAAAATCTTTATGTCCAATACTACAAAAAAATACAGTACAAAAGACTGTGGGAATTATATCTTTACAGTCGTTGCAATATCTATAAACAAAAGTAGGAATAAAAAAAAAAGAAAGTCACCACCAATAACAAAAATCATACGATATACCTTCCCTATAAACGTGCTAGTATAAAACTACGGTCAGCCGGCATCCAAAAAAATTCTTTGATGCCACCGCGGGCCGGAGCTTAACAAAGTGTGTACAACAAAAGAAAGCCGAAGAAGGTGAAGGACTCTTTTGACCTAGGACAACAATTTATTTACAGATATATATATATATATATATATATATATATATATATATATATATATACATATATATATATATATATATATATATATATATATATATATATATATATATATATATATATATATAGATTATACAATCACGCAAATAAAATTTTAGTGAATTATATGTTAAAATTTTTACTTATTAGATTGAAATATGGAAATATGGATTTTTTTTATTCAAAAATTTCCTAGCAGACTAAATTAAATAATTACTCTAATTTTAATAACAAGAACCAAAGTACCTTTAGAAAAAACACAAATAATAAGAGTCATTAAAGGATAAACATCCGGAAACGACTAAAAGATTATCGAGTACATAAGGACTAGTATACCAACTATGCATTACACCAGTAAGGAAACACACTGTATCCACTGAACTCAAAAACTGTAAACCAACCTTGTAAATTTTATTGAGTATTAATAAAGCTTTTTTGAATTTAAATTTGACAATCTAGTTAACGTTCGACGATATGGTACAGTTACTGGTACACCAGTGGCGGCGTGAAAAAAATATTTATGTCATTTCTTTAGGGTATATATATATATATATATATATATATATATATATATATATATATATATATATATATATATAAAGGTTGTCGAAAAGGTATTCAACTTATGGCAGTATTGGTACACAACTAGAAACGAAAAGAATCGTATTTTTAGAAGTTACCAAAGTGTTCTTCGTATTCGCTGAACCATCCCAAGACGCGTTTCGCATTATCACGGCTCATCAGCTGGGCTAGGTTCAGCAAATACGAGAACACATCTTTAGTCCTTTATCCAAGTAACTAACGGAAAACTTAGCTTATTGCTCGAAGACATAGATGGCATCTATGCCTTCGAGCAATAAGCTCAAGAAAGGGGCGTTTCTGCAATAAGTGCCAGCCGTGCTGTGCCGCTCTGCTTGAATAGACTTAGTAAGTCGCCGACAGAGTGCAGTATAAGCATCTATTTGTTATAGTTTTCCGTTAGTTACTTGGATAAAGGACTAAAAATGTGTTCTCGTATTTGCTGAACCTAGCCCAGTTGATGAGCCGTGATACGGCGAAACTCGTCTTGGGATGGTTCAGCAAATACGAAGAACACTTTGTTAACACTGCCATCTATGCCTTCGAGCAATAAGCTCAAGAAAGGTGCGTTTCTGCAATAAGTGCCAGCCGTGCTGCTTGAATAGACTTAGTAAGTCGCCGACAGAGTGCAGTATAAGCATCTATTTGTTATAGTATTCAACTTATTGAAGTCAAAGTTGAGACAATTCTTTGTTATATTGTAAAGAACTTTATTAAACTAAATATGTGCTATTTTGTTCGATGACCCTCGGCCTTTTCTGGCAATACCATAATTCCATCAGTATAGAACCTCTATGGTTTCCGGGCAAAAAATTGTGACAAGTCACAAGCCTTTTTTCAAACTCACTTGACACCATTCAGGGAGTTCTGCAGAGACTGAAACATAGTAGTCTGATAGTGCAAGATCCGAGCTATTTTGTGGATGAATTAAAACTTCCCAGCCAAGCTCTCCCAATTTTTGCCGAGTCATGAAAGATGTGTATGGTTTGGCGTTGTCATGGTAGAAGGCAATACCCTTTCTGTTGACTGGTTTCGGCCGATTTTTATCAATCGCTTGTTTCAATCTTGCCAATTCCTGACAGTAGAGTACAGAATCAATCGTTTAACCAGGCTGCCACAGCTCATGACGCACGATTCCCTTTCAATTCCAGCAAACACACATCTTCACCTTTTTTAACCTCAAGCCTGGTTTTACATGCGTTTGTGGAGATTCACCCTTTTTCGACAACGCTGTTTTTCTCACATTATTATCGTACGTGATCCACTTTTCATTGCTAGTGATCAACCGCTTCAGAAGTGGCTCGATATCGCTCAAATCATATGGCACCCGCACCCAAACATCGAGCTTCTTTCTGTAGCCAGCTTTCTTCAAATAGTTTAAAACTATTTGGTAACGGATGTTTAGTTCCTTGGCGATGTCATGGCTACTTACATTTTGATCGATCTTCTACTTCCTCCCAAATACTATTCTACCTCTAGACATCTCCGTTCCCAGATTTGGGTCCTATTGACTATTATTATCTTTCTAATTTTAGTTCGTTTCTTTCGGTACTTTGTGCTCCCTGCTGGCCCTTTTCTATTTAGTTGGCATGACTCCTGATTGTTGTTTCTTAAGGATATTTTATGGTTTGAAGGTAAGACAGCTATTACAATCATCGTCTTATAATTCGGGATTGAAATTAATAATAAATACCAATGTAGTATTAAAAATAAATTTATTTAAATAATTAAGTTCTTATAAAATACAATTTCTGAGCTATAAACAACGTTATATATTTACAGATGACCAGAATATTTGCTTGAGGATTTGAGGTAGTTCTTTGGTGTCATTACAGATAAACGCGCGACCAGAAGGTAGTTTTTGTGTTAATCTGTAAACAAAAAAGACCATATTTTTCAGCGAGCTATAATAGCAAATACTGCAGATAAAAGCACGCTGACAACAATAGGAAATGTATGAATCGATCCACTTATGATGTTATCTCTCCTTGAGTAAAGTTCTATTCATTCCACTCTTCTATTATCGTTACTCAATTCGGGAGCATCTATATCTTGACGTGAACACGTTGCATGCATAGCAAAGGGATCTTTTCAAAAGTTGGGAATATTATTTCGAACTAGTAAGCTTTACGCTCCACAACAATTGTTAATTTCGAACAAAGCTCAAATTTGACCAACGCACAGAAGAAAAATGTCCCGAAAATCTGGCTAAAATATGAAGGTATTATTCGATTTCGACAAAACTCGGTATATCGAGGTTTTCGGGACCGCTGATCACAGATATGAAGTTCAAATTTCAAAAAACGAAATGGTGGCTCCCAAATGACGGACTATTCTTCTGGAAAAACGTCAGTTATTTTTATGAAACTCTGGCTATATAGGTTTTTGAAGTAGATGATTACGAATATGAAATTCAAATTCCAAAAACCAAAACGAGGGCTGCAAAATGGCGACTCAGTCATTTCTATGAAACTCTGTATACGAGAGTGTTCGGGGTCGCTGTATACGAATATGAAATTCAAATTTAAAAAAACAAAATGGCGAACTATTTTGGAAAATCGTCAGTTATTTTTATGAAACCCTGTATACATGGGTTTTTGGGGTGACTGATTGCGAATATGAAGTTCAAATTAAAAAAAAAAAAAAACCAAATGGCAACTCCAAAATGGCGGACTATTTTTGGAAAAATTATTTTTATGAAACTCTGGCTATATAGGTTTTTGAAGTAGATGATTACAAATACGAAATTCAAATTCCAAAAAACAAAACGAGGGCTCCAAAATGCCGACTCAGTCATTTCTATGAAACTCTGTATACGAGAGTTTTCGGGGTCGCTGTATACGAATATGAAATTCAAATTTAAAAAAACAAAATGGCGAACTATTTTTGGAAAAACGTCAGTTATTTTTATGAAACCCTGTATACATGGGTTTTTTGGGGTGACTGATTACGAATATGAAGTTCAAATTTAAAAAAAAAAAAACCAAATGGCAACTCCAAAATGGCGGACTATTTTTGGAAAAATTATTTTTATGAAACTCTGGCTATATAGGTTTTTGAAGTAGATGATTACAAATACGAAATTCAAATTCCAAAAAACAAAACGAGGGCTCCAAAATGGCGACTCAGTCATTTCTATGAAACTCTGTATACGAGAGTTTTCGGGGTCGCTGTATACGAATATGAAATTCAAATTTAAAAAAACAAAATGGCGAACTATTTTTGGAAAATCGTCAGTTATTTTTATGAAACTCTGTATACATGGGTTTTTGGGGTCGCTGATTACGAATATGAGTTCAAATTTTAAAAAAAATCGCAGCTCCAAAATGGTGGACTATTTTTGGAAAAACGTCAGTTATTTTTATGATTCCTGCTGCATTTCCTGCAGGAAATGCAGCAATATGGGATTACCACTGGATGACGATACTACATTGTACACGCTATTATTCGCAGATGACCAGGTAGTAGTCGCTCAGGACATCGATGATATGGAATAGATGACACGAAAACTTATGGAGGAATATGAAAAATGGGGCCTAGAAGTCAATATTAAAAAGACCGAGTACATGTGCGTCGGAGGACTTGAAACTGGCCACAGGATACACCATCAAACACTGTACCATTTATAAGTATTTGGGAACGAGAATATCTAGGGACGGAACACTGGAAGAAGCAATGTTCGAGAGGAATATTCAAGGAAGAAAAGCGATTGCAATGCTTAATAGTATACTATGGGACAAAAACATAACCACTGAAAATAAGAAGAGAATTTACAACTCAATAGTTAAAAGTATAATAACTTACAGCTCCTAGGTGTGGCCATTGAAGGAAAGAACAGAAAAAATACTAAAAGCTACAGAAATGGATTTCTGGAGACGAGCACCCAGAAAATTCAGAAAAGACCGCATACCAAATGACGAAAGCAGAATCCTACAGTTAGTGTGGTACGAACATGTACAGTCCCTGGCCAAATTATTAGACGCACTGTATTTTTTTTAGTAATTTTATGTTTCTTAAGAGTTTTTTATGCAATAATGGTATATTTAAACTACAATATTATTGATTTTTATTTAAAAGAATTGTTGTAGACTACATATTTGTATTTATTTTTAACATATGGCAACACTGTGTTGACAAAGTGATACATGAACGTAAATAAGTACAAACCTGTATCAGTCGCGATCGGAATCGAGTCAGGTACGGACGTGTTTCTGTGGCTTTATGAACTGTGATTGTTTGTTTAACAGTTTTATACTACTCAGTTATTAGTTTATTTTGTATGCAGTGTTTTAAAAAAGTAATTGGACTATTTTCATTATGGGTAGAAAAGGCGATCTTTCACCACGTAAAAAAGCTGAAGTGTGATTGCGAAAACATTTACAAACCGAGAAATATCACGAAGATTGGAGGTTTCTGAAGCTAGTGTACGACGCATAAAAAAGAAAATTGAGTCAGGGAAGGAATTAAGCCCGAAAAGAAAGAAAAGATGCGGTAGAAAACCAATTTTCACTCCACGGTCAGAGAGATGTTTGAAGAAAATTTGTGTAGAAAACAGATTTGCTACCTACCACAAAGGTAATAAAATCACAACTCCAGGATGCTAGCGTAAATGCTTCTGAGCGCACTGTTCGAAGAAAATTGAAAGAATTAGATTTTAAGGCCTGTCGCCCCGCCAGGAAGCCCAAGTTAACAGCTGCAATGAAAGCAAAGCGCCTGAAGTGGGCCAAACAATGGCAAGACAAAGATGTGGACTTCTGGAGATCGGTAAGATACAGCAATTTAATCAATAATTGATACATTATTATCATTTTCAGTTAAATAAAGCAAATAAACATGGAAGTTTATATATTTTTCCTATTTTTGACAAGTCTGCTTCAGTGACGAAAGCACATTCGAAAATTTGCAGAATAAAGCTCAGTATGTGCGTCGTCGTCATGGAGAAAAGTTTCATCCTGATTGTGTCGTCCCGACGGTTAAACATCCCACCAAAGTGATGATTTGGTCAGTCATCAGCGGCAAGGGCACTGGACGTCTGTACGTCGTCAAAAGAATAATGAGGCAAGATCAGTACAAAGAATTATTACAAAATCGGTTGATTCCGCAGCTCAGAGAATGGTTTCCAAATGGGGAACCATTCACTTTCATGCAAGATTGAGCTCCCTGCCACACTGCTCGTCTGTTAAAGCTTTTTTGGCAGAAAAAAATATCCCTCTGTTGGATTGGCCGGGTAATAGCCCTGATATGAACCCCATTGAAAATGTGTGGGAGCTGATGAAAAGAGAAGTGGCTAAAGATGTGATTACCAACAAAACCCAGCTCCTAGAAAAGATTATTCATGTGTGGAATCATCATCCTCAAATGCAGGAGACAGTACAATCTTGCATTGATAGCATGCCGCGCAGAATTAAAGCTTTGATAGCGGCTAAAGGTGGCTCAACTAAATATTGACTTTTACTAACATTAATTTCACTTTTCTTTAAAACTTAATAAACTTATGCTTTTCTAAATTAATGCTGTTTTATTTATGTCAAATAAATAGGTAATTGATTGGATAATATAAAAATAAAAAACAAATCAATTTAAAATAATAAAACGGTACAATATCACTCGGTAATTAATATTTTACATGAAATCTTGCAGTGCGTCTAATAATTTGGCCAGGGACTGTACAGAGAATGTCACAAGACCGACTTATTGCGCGAAGCAAATAACACCAAGTATGTCTCCATTCTATATAATCCGAAATATAGCAAGGGACTCAATAAGGTATTTAATAAGATAGGCCTCACCTTAGTCTATAAGTCATCAGACAATCTGAGGAATATCTTAGAAAATCCCAAAGATAAGATTCCTAATTGTGAGAAAAGTGGAATTTATGAAATTAGTTGTAATGATTGTGACAAAAAGTATGTTGGGCAAACTAAAAGGTCAATTAAAACACGATATAAAGTACATTTAGCACACTTAAAATACAGTAGAAGAGAAAAGTCTAGCACTGCCGAACATGCCCTTGAAGCTGATTATATTGTAACATTAGATAATCTAAGATTAATAAAAAATGTATCTGATAGGAGATTGTTGAACGCATACGAAAGTATGGAAATTATAAAAGTAGTTTAAATAAAGACAGAGGGCCTACTCCTTATAGTCCCCTCTACTGGTTACTTCACCGCAATTGATGTCCTTGCCTATGCCATTAGTTCCGCCTGAGTAATTCAAGGGTTAGGCTAAGTATAAATAGGGTAGATTTGTAGTTTAGCTTTAGTCAATCATTGCTCCAGATGAAGTTAACATGGTTAGCGAAATGCACGTCGAGTTCAAAAATAAAGTGTTTGGTGTAGTGGAGATATATACTGAGTAGTATCTTGTGCCAAGGATTCCACATTCCCAACTTAACACCTTATTGAAATTGTCAAATATTTTTCAATTTTAGCAACAATTTCCCGAAATTGTAAACAATTTGCTCCATGTTGCAACATTTTCCCGAATTGTTATGAGTTTGCAACAGTTCACAGAATTTTTAAAGTATTTTTTTCCCATTTTGCAACATTTACCCAAATTTTTTTAATATTTTTTGCAACAATTTCCCGAATTTTCAAACAAATGATCGAATTTTTTAACAATTTTTTTTTAGTGTGCAACACTTTCTCGAATTTGAAGAACAAACTGTCATGAAAGTAAAATTGACGAGTACATCGCATCCACGCACACCTTCGCACAAAAACTAACACAGATACCAAATTTGCAACATCTAGCACTCAATTTTTCGATATGTTGGCAAAAAATGTCTAATACACAATCTCCAACTCATTTCACGTTAGAGTTCAATAGAGTTTTTAACTTATTGCTTCTTCTTTACCCAGGACCGCTTCCCATCGAGTACATTTTGCAGCGATTTTTCAAACACGCGTCCCTCCTGTCACGTTTTAAGGATTTCCCCACACCACATGAGCTATGCCCATAAAAAAATCTCCTTACAGAAGTCTGTATTTATGCCTTCAACTTGGTTACCACCTTTAACAGACGAAAGAAGAAAATGATATAAAGAAATACAAAAAATTTCCGCATACCAAGCGATAACCTGAAAATTTATACAAATGAATATTTAGTTGACCACTACCAACCTAGCAGGGAATTTTTATTGATAATTAATTTTCAAAATAATTTTTTATTTAGTAGATATTCCATTGCGAAACTTTAAATTTGGTAAAAAATAGCATCTCAATAGTAAAACTCATATCCATATTATAGATTAAAATATTTAAGTTCTTCCAATCTTACAGAAAATGAATTTTTAACGAAATCTGAAAGAGTAACCAATAAAATTGCCCCTTTTTGGCACCCTGATACAAATTGTATGCTAAATGATTGTTAATGATGATGACTTGCTCATGACAAAGTTTTAAGTTGAGTATACATTTGTTTTTTGAGGTAAAGAGATGGACGTTACCATTTCTGCCTTCAAACCTATTTGAATGTATGTTACGAGTATACAAATGGTGTTACAAGCGATGTAGACATCTTATGTGTATAACAAAACAGTCCATTTGCATTTTCACACATACACACATAGCGATACCAAAAGTGAGCCGTATTTTCTAGGGGTGAAAATCTAGCGAAACAGGGAATGAGAGGGAGCAAAATCGGAATGGCAAAAATACGTCTTGTTTGTTCTGAAAGTTCGTATTGGGGGAGGGGGGAAGTTGGAAGTGCTGATGTACAGTGAGGTTAAAATCCAGGTATAGAACTTTATTTGATCGCGAAAATTGTGAATGGAAATGAGGTACCTGCAAGAAATATATTACATTATGCTCTGCGAGCGCTTAGGCTCAAAACTTACTGTTCGGCTTGATCGCCGAGACCTCCAATAAAAACGGCGTAAGAACTGACATTAGATTTCATCGTCAAAGCTTCAGCAAGCCTAGACGGCGCGATTCCATATCTTTGTAAGTTGGCGTCTGATAGTAGTACCAAGATGGCCTCGTCGCAGTCTTCTTCTGATAGTGTGGAAACTGCCCACTTGGTGGATTCTAAGGTGTTATCGCCGGACCAACAGAATTGGGCGTGAGCATGCATTTTCTAAAAAATCGTAAAAGGTGATTTATTCAGTCAAAGATCCAGTTCTAAATAAACATAAAGAAACCACAAAATCGAGAGAAATATTTGTTCAGGAATACAATACCTCCTTTTAGCAAGGGAAGTTAAAAAATAATGGTAAATAAGTTTTGACCAAGTATTGTTGATATTTTTTAACATTTTTTTAGTTCACTCTGTAATCAGATGTCAATCCCTTCTACATACTGTTTCTGTTAAAATTGAAAATATTGAAAAAGCACTGAAATAAAAGTATATTATTATATATGCACAACCATCTTTGTAACCATCTACCCCATTCCTTTCAGCTTTTATATATTTTACTATAGATGATTAGCTAAAATTTTATAAAACGCCAACCAAAAACCAAGAAAAATTCTCATATTGAAACTCTACCAATTTTTAATGATCTCCATCTCTTACACCTTCTACCCCTGTTAACATTTAAAATACCGACAAAATAATATGCAGGACCTTGATTCAAAGAACCCATAATATAACACAATTAATACGAAATTACCTTTCTAACTTCCTTATATATATATATATATATATATATATAATATATATATATATATATATATATATATATATATATATATATATATATATATATATATATATGAGGCTGGTTTGAAAAGTCCGTGCAAAGTCCGAGAGATGGCACCACCGGCGCGTATCGAGGTCATGTTTAGTTAGTAGCATCTCTTGAATGAACGCACACCAAGTTTCAGCCATATTGGTCTATTTCTTTGTGTTTGGCATTCGTGTGAATCAAGGAAGTCGAGTGATTTTCAAGAAATGGACGAAAAAGAATTTCGTGTGGTGATTAAACATTACTTTATGAAAGGCAAAATGCCTCAGGAGACTAAAGAGAAGCTTGATAAACATTATGGTGACTCTGCACCTTCGATTAGAACAGTTTATAAGTGGTTTCAAAATTTTCGGACTGGCCATATGGGCACTAGTGACGCTGAACGTTCTGGACGACCTGTGGAGGTTACGACTCCAGAAATCATTGATCAAATCCATGATATGGTGATGGATGACAGAAGAGTTAAGGTGCGTGAGATTGCTAGTGCTGTGGGCATCTCGACTGAACGGGTTCATAATATTTTGCATAAACATTTGGACATGAGAAAGCTATTCGCAAGATGGGAGCCGCGATTGCTCACGCTTGACCAAAAACGGAATCGTGTGAAATGTTGCAAGGATGGTTTGCAGCTGTTCCAGAAGAATCCGGAGGACTTTAAGCGTCGTTTTTGTCACTGTGGATGAAACATGGATACATTACTATACTCCTGAGACCAAACAACAATCTAAACAATGGGTTACCAAGGGGAATCTGCACCAAAAAAGGCGAAGACCGTTCCTTCGGCCGGAAAGGTTATGGCGACTGTCTTTTGGGATTCGCAAGGGATAATCCTCATCGACTATCTGGAAAAGGGTAAAACTATTACAGGTAAATATTATTCATCGTTATTGGACCGTTTGAAAAACCGAGCTGGAAGAAAAACGCCCGCGATTGGCCCACAAGAAAGTCCTTTTCCATCACGACAACGCACCAGCACACACCTCAGCAGTTGTGGTGGCAAAATTAAGGGAAATAGGATTCCAACTCGTTTCACATCCCCCCTATTCTCCAGACTTGGCTCCCTCGGACTACTATTTGTTCCCCAATTTGAAGAAATGGCTGGCGGGACAAAGATTTTATTCAAACGAGGAGGTGATTGCAGACACTAATGGATATTTTGCAGACTTGGACAAATCCTATTATTCGGAAGGGATCAACAAACTAGAACATCGTTGGACGAAGTGTATAAGCCTAAAAGGAGACTATGTCGAAAAATAAAAAAGGTTTACCCCAAACACATAAGTAGTTTTTATTTTTGCACGGACTTTTCAAACCAGCCTCGTATATATATATATATATATATATATATATATATATATATATATATATATATATATATATATATATATATATATATATGTTAAGGAATGAACTAGACTTACTCGCATGACATCTAATCTTTCTTTATTATTTTTTGGGGGCTCATCTCTCGGAACAAAACTAATATTATATTCTTCACCGGAATGCCCGATTATGTCGTATTTAATTTTCTCTTCGAATCCTTCAAAAGCTTCCATAACTAAAACAGCTGCTTCTAGTTCTCTATCCAATCTTCCATCGTAACCATTAAATCTAAAATTTTTATATTCTCTCAAAAATTGAAAGTATACCTGAAGCTTAAACTACACTTTCAAATAAATTCAAGAATCATTAGACAGACTTTAATAAGGTTTTAGTACAATAGTAACTTACCGATACATACTTCCAGAGACATCAACTAAAACCCTAAAATATTTTGGTTTTATCTGTGGGGTACCAGGTTCCGGTTCCTTCTCTGCCCTTCTTCGAAATATGGTCTTCTCTCCTAGTATACCTAAAACAAGTAATTAAGGCTGTATCTTCACTCACACGTCACTGCCGTATTTGGGAAAATTACATTTTTGTATCATGTAACCCAATCACATAAATAACATCAGATACGCCAATGATACATTAATTATTATCACTATATATAATTATAAGCAAAGAATCAAATATTGGAGATGGTGGTATTACAGTCAATGACACGAATATAGAGAGAGTTGATAATTGACGTATCTCGGTAACAATATCAACGACCACTGGGGCTCAACTGTGGAAATCAAAATTCAAATAGAGAAGGCCCGAGCCGCATTTATGAAGAACACAAAATCTTAACTAATCACGAACTATCATTGAAACTACGGATGAAAATGGTAGGCTGCTATATTTTTCTGGTTCTCTTGTACGGAATGGAAGTATAGACTTTAACTGAAGCAATGCTTCAACGTCTGCAGGCATTCGAGATGTGGCTGTATCGACGACTGCTGAAACTCAGTTGGATGGGCAGAATTAGTGACAACAGCGTTCTCGCTCGCACGGACAAGGACTTAGAGGTGGTCACGACTATCAAGCGACGTAAATTAGAATATTTTGGCCACGTTATGAGACATCCAGAAAAATACGAAATTTTACATATGATTATAGAGGGAAAGATTCCAGGCAGACGTGGTCCAGGAAGAAGTATAGGGTGGCGCATAAGTAACGTTATGATTTAATAAGTGAATAAATTTTTTTTTTATTTTTTTTTTTTCAGAATTAACTTTGAAAATCTTGGAAAATTTATGATGGAAAGACTCAGCACAGAACAAAGAACCAAAGTTGTTCAATTTTATTATGAAAGTCAGCATTCGATTATTCAGACACAAAGATCATATCGAAATTTCTTTCATGTTCGAAATGCATCTAGCGCTCCAACAATTTACCGAGTGGTTCAGCGTTTTCGGCAACAAGGGGCTCTCTGTGATCTTCCGCGTGCTGGAAAACCTCGTGCAGTTCGAAATGATGTGAACATTGCTCGGGTGTGCAAGCAAGTATTGAGGAAAACCCCGAAACTTCCACCAGGCGACGTTCTCAGCAGTTGGTGATGTCTAGGCGGTCTTTGCAAAGAATTTTACATAATTTACACCTTTTCCCATATAAGATTCAATTGGTTCATGAGTTAAAACCAAATGATGCAATTCAATATAGTCGCCGTTTGCAAGAATTGTGCCTAGAAAACAACAAGTTTATTCACAAACTCATAATTAGCGATTAGGCCCATTTCCACCTCAATGGTCACGTGAATAAACAAAATTGCAGAATATGGGGCACCCAAAATCCAAGAATAATTGTTGAACATCAAATGCACCCACTTAAATGCACAGTATGGTGTGGAATAACTTCAGAAAAGATCATTGGACCATATTTTTTCGAAAACGACGAACAAGTTGCGGTTAATGTGAATGGCATTCAATACCGGGCAATGATTGAAAATTTTTTAAGGTCCGAGGTAGAGAACAATCCAGAATTGTGGTTCCAACAAGATGGAGCCACAGCTCACACAGCTCGTCCAACTATGGCTCTCCTGCGCGAAATTTTTGCCGGTCGAATAATATCGCATTTTTCTGATTTTAACTGGCCACCGCGTTCGCCCGATTTAACGGCTCCCGATTTTTTTCTTTGGGGTTATCTAAAGAGTAAGGTATATGCCAATAAGCCAAGAACCATCCAACAGCTTAAGGCGAATATCCGAGAAGAAGTGAGGGCGCTGGGACCTGAAATTCTAAGAAAAGTTATGGAAAATGCTCTGGAAAGAGCACGTCAGGTCGAAGCAAACAATGGGCACCATTTGAAAGATATTATCTTCAAAACATAATGTGAACATATTTCCAAACTATATTCTAAATTTTAATAAACGCCAACGTTAAATAAAATCAGAAAGAAAAAAGTTATTCATTAAATAAATCATAGCGTTACTTATGCGCCACCCGATAGAACACCGTGGTTGAAAAATTTGAGGCAGTGGTATGGAAAGTCTACGGTTCAACTCTTCCGAGCGACTGTCATTAAAACGATCATCATCAACATGGTAGCCAACATGATAACCAACGATCGTTGAACAGTCATGGTACCCGAAGAAGAAGAACACAATACGGCGACTTCAACTATAGTCACAGATATCTATAATATATATAAAATGCAACGTCTCTCTCTCTGTCTGTCTGTCTGTCTGTCTGTCCGTTAGTGCGCCTATCACTGAAGAACCACTTATCCGATTTACGTACTTTTTTTTTTTAAAACATACATATGTTCTCTGGCCAGGTTATAGGCTATATTTTATTACGATAGGCAGCATAAGGAATGAGCAGTTGCGTAAAATAGTGAATGATGTCGGAAATAAGTTTTGCCGCTAGCGCGTGCCTTTGCAATACACAGCCTAAACCATTAATATGGAACAATATTATGTAGCAAAGAATATCTGTAATGTATAATCTATAATATATATATAATGCAATGTCTCTCTGTCTGTCTGTTTATCACGCGGGAACCACTTATCCGATTTACCTTTTTTATAAATTCATATATATATATATATATATATATATATATATATATATATATATATATATATATATATATATATAAAAAATGCAATGTTTGTCTGTCTGTCTGTCTGTCTGTCCGTTAATGCGCTTATCCCTCGAGAACCACTTATCCGATTTACGTGATTTTTTAAATTCATACATATGTTCTCTGACCAGGTTATAGGTATATATTTTATTACATCTATAATATATATAAAATGCAGCGTATCTCTGTCTGTCTGTCTGTCCGTTAGTACGCTTATCAATGGAGAACCACTTATCCGATTTTCGTACATTTTTTTTTAAAAACATACATTTGTTCTCCGGCCAGGTTATAGACTATATTTTATTACGATAGGTAGCATAAGGAATGAGCAGTGACAATAATAGTAAATGAAGTCGCTAGCGCGTTCTCTTGCAATACACAGCCAAACCATTAAATATGGAACAATATTATGTAGCAGAGAATATCTATAATATATATAAAATGCAATGTCTCTCTGTCCGTCTGTCCGTCCGTTAGTGTGCTTATCACTGGAGAACCACTTATCCGATTTACGTGCTTTTTTTATAAACATACGTATGTTCTCTGGCCAGGTTATAGGATATATTTTATTAGGTGACATAAGGAATAAGCAGTGACGATAATAGTAAATCAAGTCGGAGAAAAGTTTGCCGCTAGCGCGTTCTCATGCAATACACTCCCTAAAGCATTAAATATGGAACAATATCATGTAGCAAAGAATACAATATATATAAAATGCAACGTCTCTCTGTCTATCTGTCTGTCCGTTAGTGCGCTTATCACTCGAGAACCACTTATCCGATTTACGTGTTTTTATAAATTTATACATATGTTCTATATAATTCGATATAAGCCTAGATAATGGGAGATAAGGTGAGATAATGGGAGATAAGGAGAAATAATGGGAGATAAGTCGAGATAAGCCTCGATAATGGGAGATAAGGTGAGATAATGGGAGATAAGGAGAAATAATGGGAGATAAGGAGAAACAAAGGGAGATAAGTATAAATAATGGGAGACAAGGAGAGATAATGGGAGATAAGTCTAGATAATGGGAGTTATGGTGAGATAATGGGAGATAAGGAGAAATAATGGGAGATAAGAAGAAATAATGGGAGATAAGTCGAGATAAGCCTAGATAATGAGAAATAAGGTGAGATAATGAGAGATAAGGAGAACTAATGGGAGATAAGGAGAAATAATGGGAGATGAGCAGAGATAAGCCTAGATAATGGAAATTATGTAGGGATAATGAGAAATAAGGAGAAATATTGGGAGATAAGGAGAAATAACGGCAGATATTTTATTACCTTGGGTAACATAAGGAATAAGCAATGACGATAGTAGTGAATCATGTCCAGGCAGGCGGAGCCGCGGGCCCGGCTAGTAATTAATAAAGTAGACTTTCATCGAACTACGAGGGTCGTTCCAAAAGTCACCTTACAAATTAATACATTTCGTCCAGCGACTTTCCAATTTTTTAATACCCTCATTGTAATAAGATTTATCCAAATTTGCAAAATAAGCGTTCGTCTTTATCATTCATCATTCGAAGTAAATCTTCGTCTAGCCAATCATTTTTGCAAGGTTTGGAAACAAAAACTAATCTCTGGGAGCCAAATCTGACGAATACAGTGGATATGGAACAGTTTTTGCTTTCTTGGGCGTACTTCCACCTGCTCTCAGCCACTGTTTCGCTCCTCGCTCCTTCGTCTCTGGCGTGTAAATTTAATGTAATGTTTGAACAAGTCTAAACAATCTTGAGAAACTTCAATCGAATGCATTTTTGATCGATTGTTAACTATCGAGATGTTTACAACGTCAGCGAGCAGTCGGCGATCATTTAAATAAATGGACGTACAACCACGTGTAAATTCAGCAACTCACTTTTTAATCGTCGAAAATGAAGGAGAAGAATGGTTTAATTTTTTAATTTAATTCTTTTTGAACGTCCGTAGGAGTTAAACCTGAACTAAACACACGAGTCTGAAACTTCACATCACGCCATCTAGTAGACAACACTTAAATAAATATTACAATAATTTGGCCTGTGTCAGACCGAGAATTTTTAGAACGACCCCTGTAGACATCTTTAAGGATATGTACTCTGAAATATAAGGACTAGGAATCATTTACTCTAATGTGACACAACCCGATCCTGAGAATAGTGATTTTCTTCAATATTTACCATCTATTAATTTGACATCATCCAACTCTCCAGAAGTCTGATGTCTTGACCATTGTCTCTCCTTATTCTTAGCCTGTAAGTTTCCTAAAATTACTCTCAAAGACTGTACTTGTCTTGCCACAGCATCCGAAAATTGGGAATATATATCATGATCGTATCCAGACATCCCTATTTCTTTCAATTTTTCGGCGAACGCTCTTCTGTTCATTTCACGGGCTGCCTTTAAGACATGTTCAGGAACAGTTGCTTTTTCTTCATCTGACAACTGAAATTTTTATTCAAATTTAATTCTCGAGAGCAATAAAGTCAAAATAACCCCGTTATTTTGTATTTTTTCTTGCATGTTATTTACTGTGTTTTTTAAAATTACAACCAAAACCAAATTGTATCGTAATAATTTTTGTTCTTACCTGATGCACTTTGTGTCCTTTATCCAATCTATAAGGCCCTCCTTTGCCTCCTAAACCAGCTGTATCGCGTCCACCCGTACCTCCTGCCCACGTATTACCTCCAAAATGAGGTTCATTTTTTGGATCCTCTTTTCCATGTTTTGGGGAAGTAACGTCCTTCCTGAAAGACATCATAATATGATACGATTGCATAATAGAAAGAAGTAACTCAAAATATTTAATATCGCTCTGAAAATCTCGAGTTTAACGAGAAAGAAAACAAGGATGTCAAAAGAAGGATTGACCGAAGGAAGACGAAGGTCTATGAGGATTTAAGCATCAGATTTAAATCCATATTTGTGAAATACGATACGTAGGCTGAAAAGTTTTTGGTTTAGCAACTTAAAACACATTTTTCTGCAAAATTCGATTTTATTCATCAATATAGTCTCCTTCAAGGGCAATACAATTGGTCCAACGTTTTTCTAACATTTCTATAACTTTCTTGTAGAAAGATTTGGCTTTGCCTTCAAAATAGGCCTCAGTTTTGGCGATAACTTCTTCTTTCGAGTCTGCGAATAGATAATAGTCGCCGGAGGCCAATCCTGGAGAATACGGTGGATGAGGAAGCAATTCGACCTTCAATTCATGCAATATTGCCATCGTAACCATTGACTTGTTCATTTGGGGCCGATTCTTTGCGATTTCTGCCGTCAAACGCACCAATAACTTTATATTGTGACCTGTCACTTCGCCCGCTTGTTGAGGCGCTACTTGTGGCCTTCCCCTTTCATAATTTCTGAGAATGGATTGAGTGGGTATTAATATTAAAAGAACTAAAGAAATTAAAATAGTAGATCGTCGTGGCCGTTACTATGTGGTAATTTATCATTTTAACGAAAAAGAAATAAAACACTTATTATGTATTATTACCACTATATTGCACAAGTTTTGCGACTGCAGTTTCGACCTATGCGGTCATTATCAAGCTTACGTACTAAACTGAATTAAATAGACAAGCCATACTAAAATTAAAGTTAGGTGGTAGGTATAAAATATTATTATAAAACATTATTATTTAATTCTAGGGTTAATACAATTGATCTTAAGTGGTAGGTAGTAATTTTATGGTTTTATGACGGTGCAATATAGTGGTAATAATACATAATAAGTTTTATTTCTTTCCGTTAAAATGATAAATTACCACATAGTAACGGCCACGACGATCAACTATTTGAAAGCAGCAAGTACAGCTACCCAGGCCACATTGTACTATAAGTTACAATTAAAATATAAGAAGACAAGTCAAAATCTGTGGTTCAATCAAGAGTGCATTCGGAACAAGATTACTCCGAACTACATCCAGATAAAGACCACAGCTTCAAAGTTTGCCCTCAACAAAGCCAAAGAAATATGGTTGAAACAAGAATGCAAGATCCAGTTCTCCAAAAGATACATTTTACAACATTATATTAAGGTAATACATTTCGAACTAACTTACAAACTCTTAGATGATCAAATTATATCCATCATCAGTGCCATTATACATAAGAAATTCGAACTACAATCCAAAAAACTCGAAAAACTTAAATCGAAACTCCAATCCCCTCCTGTCCCAAAAACTGAAAAACCAGAACAAAACTTCAGCGAAAGAATTCTTAATTTGACAAATGTGCAATTTAATGACACTGAACTTAGTCTTCTGTCAAAAGGTCCTAAATTTTCACCGGAACTAAATAATAAAAACACCGTAGACATTCTAGTAACTGAAAGTATATTAGCATTTAACAAAATAGAAAAAACAGAGAATACCGAAATGTCTATAGCAAAAATTAAAAAACAATTAGACTCAGTAAAACCCAAATCAAATCAAACACTGCACTATTAATTCTATAAAACATAAAATAAGCGGACATGATCTAGTAATAACCAGGACAGACAAGTCAAACGCAACCGCTATCCTAACAAGAGGTAATTACAGCAACAAAATACATCAGTTTATCCAGTCAGAAGACATAACCGAGATAAAAAGTGACCCTACTAAGCATTTTCAAAATAAATTAAAATTTACACTCTCCGAAATCAATGTAATTTTCTCAGAATACGAGAAAAGGAGAATAGTCAACATGAATCCAACTGCCCCGAAATTATATGGCCTTATTAAGAATCACAAACTAGGGAAGCCCATCAGACCTGTCGTCTCATATATCAATAGCCCAACTAGAGACCTAAGTATAAAACTGAATTCAATTTTTAAAGATTTGACAAAATTCACATCAGAAACTAGTGTAACGAACTCACTTGAACTCGTTCAAAAACTAAAAGACCAAAGAACCCCGACAAACTCCTTTTTGGTCTCCTTTGATATAAACAATATGTTCTCCAACATTCCAGCTGAAGAATGCATACCAATAATCCATAAAATACTGAACAAATCTAATATAAACCCTGTGATCTCCTCCGAAACATTATCTGCTTTTGAAACATGCCTCTCTCAAACATATTTCCAATTCAATCACAAATTCTACCTTCAAAACTCAGGTTTACCAATGGGATCACCACTTAGTCCTCTCTTAGCAGACATTTTCATCACGCATATAGAAAGAGAAATTCTTAACTCTAATCATGGCAAAAACCACATTCATTTTTGGTACAGATATGTTGACGACATCCTCGCTTGTTTCAAAGGCTCCTCAAGACAACTAGACAATCTCTTAAATTTCATTAATAGCATCCACCCAAAAATTCAGTTTACTCTAGAACAGGAAGCAGATAACAAAATTAACTTTCTAGATCTAAGCATCTTACATACGAATAACAGTTGCACATTTAAAGTATACAGAAAACCCACATTCACAGGTATGACGATCCCAAAAGACTCATTCCACCCAAACCAACATAAAATGGCAGCATTCAACTCAATGATACATAGAGCCCTTTCACTCCCGTTATCCAAAGCTGACCTAGAAGACGAACTAAATACTATTAAAAACATTGCCACAAAAAATAACTTCTCTCGAGAGTGGGTTGAAAAACTAATTAACAAAAAACAAAAGCAACTTACTTCTCGCTTAATATACCCTAAAATAAAATCCACGGAACAACATACATACATTACAATACCCTACCATGGTACGCTATCCGAAAAATTAGCCAATATTTTTTCAAAACATAATCTAAAAATTGCGTTCAAATCGCAAAATACCCTATCAAATATCCTTTACAATGCCAAAGATAAGACGGACAAATTTCAAAATGTGGAGTTTATAAGTTAAAATGCTCGGACTGTAACAGCATATATATTGGACAAAGCGGAAGAAACATTAAAACCAGATATACAGAACATTTTAGATCATATAGACTACAAAAAACAGATTCCTCATTTGCAAACCACTGTACAGAAAACCAACACCCCTTTCCCGATTTACATAATACAGAAATTCTACATTATGCGGAGAAAGGTTTCAAATTAAATATCTTAGAATCATTGGAAATTTATAAACATCGGAAAAACCAAAACTGTAATCTGTTAAACGACCAACTAGACCTTTTCTATTCACCGCTATTTACCGTCATAAAACCATAAAATTACTACCTACCACTTAAGATCAATTGTATTAACCCTAGAATTAAATAATGTTTTATAATAATATTTTATACCTACCACCTTACTTTAATTTTAGTATGACTTGTCTATTTAATTCAGTTTAGTACGTAAGCTTGATAATGACCGCATAGGTCGAAACTGCAGTCGCAAAACTTGTGCAATATAGTGGTAATAATACATAATAAGTGTTTTATTTCTTTCCGTTATAAAGAAATTAAACATACACTAGATCAGTTTTTCTTGGTAGAATAATATGGGTAAGAGATAATTTTTGTACGTCTTTTGGAAATAGTCTCTATAGTTGTTTACAATTTTTGGTTGTACAATAAAAAGGATCTAACTTCAGCTAAAAAAAAACACTGAAAGGTTATGTAGTTGTTAAGGAAAATTTTGATATGGTACAACCCTTTTGTCCTGAAAAGTAAAATAGGTGGTACAGTGAAACACTAACCTTAACTAAAAGTTCTAACTTTTGCGGTTCTGTTATTACAAAAAAACCTAAGTGGTATTGCCAAATAAAGTCCTTAAATCAGGTTTTTCTTTAATTAAAACTTTGCTACACCCGGTGTTGAAAGTTCGTGAGCTTCACTTCACGAGTTATCAGTTCAACTCGATGTTAAACACACTTATCTGCGGGAAAAAAGGTCTACTGATGTATATTCTGGTGACTTACGGCTTTCCTACGAGCTTCCAGGCCTGTCTCGGAAGTTCGAAACACAGATGTATCCCCCCTGGTTACTTCAGTTCCCTTTAGACTACGAAACTTTTCTTTGGCTCCTAAAGGTCTGGGAATTCAAAGAAAAAGGCCTTAAATTGAGCTTTCCCACTACTCCATCACTAATACGAGGCTGGTTTGAAAAGTCCGTGCAAAGTCCGAGAGATGGCACCACCGGTGCGTATCGAGGTCATGTTTAGTTAGTAGCATCTCTTGAATGAACGCACACCAAGTTTCAGCCATATTGGTCTATTTCTTTGTGTTTGGCATTCGAGTGAATCAAGGAAGTCGAGTGATTTTCAAGAAATGGACGAAAAAGAATTTCGTGTGGTGATTAAACATACTTTATCAAAGGCAAAACGCCTCAGGAGACTAAAGAGAAGCTTGATAAACATTATGGTGACTCTGCACCTTCGATTAGAACAGTTTATAAGTGGTTTCAAAATTTTCGGACTGGCCATATGGGCACAAGTGACGCTGAACGTTCTGGACGGCCTGTGGAGGTTACGACTCCAGAAATCATTGATCAAATCCATGATATGGTGATGGATGACAGAAGAGTTAAGGTGCGTGAGATTGCTAGTGCTGTGGGCATCTCGACTGAACGGGTACATAATATTTTGCATAAACATTTGGACATGAGAAAGCTATCCGCAAGATGGGTGCCGCGATTGCTCACGCTTGACCAAAAACGGAATCGTGTGAAGTGTTGCAAGGATGGTTTGCAGCTGTTCCAGAAGAAATCCGGAGGACTTTAAGCGTCGTTTCGTCACTGTGGATGAAACATGGATACATTACTATACTCCTGAGACCAAACAACAATCTAAACAATGGGTTACCAAGGGGGAATCTGCACCAAAAAAGGCGAAGATCATTCCTTCGGCCGGAAAGGTTATGGCGACTGTCTTTTGGGATTCGCAAGGGATAATCCTCATCGACTATCTGGAAAAGGGTAAAACTATTACAGGTAAATATTATTCATCGTTATTGGACCGTTTTTGAAAACCGAGCTGCAAGAAAAACGCCCGCGATTGGCCCACAAGAAAGTCCTTTTCCATCACGACAACGCACCAGCACACACCTCAGCAGTTGTGGTCGCAAAATTAATGGAAATAGGATTCCAACTCGTTTCACATCCCCCCTATTCTCCAGACTTGGCTCCCTCGGACTACTATTTGTTCCCCAATTTGAAGAAATGGCTGGCGGGACAAAGATTTTATTCAAACGAGGAGGTGATTGCAGACACTAATGGATATTTTGCAGACTTGGACAAATCCTATTATTCGGAAGGAATCAACAAACTAGAACATCGTTGGACGAAGTGTATAAGCCTAAAAGGAGACTATGTCGAAAAATAAAAAAGGTTTACCTGTGTTTGTAGTTTTTATTTTTGCACGGACTTTTCAAACCAGCCTCGTATCAGTACGGCTACCTAATGGAAAAAAACCTACTACGGCTTCATGTTGAAAAAAGCCACTACGGCTCCATGTTGGAAAAAAGCCTACTGCGGCTTGATGGAAAAAGCCACTACGGCTCCATGTTGGGAAAAAGCCTACTGCGGCTTGATGAAAAAAAGTCTACTCCAGTAGTCATCCGAACCCTTAAATATCATTCTCCCTTCCGCATAAATCACGTCTTCAAGATGGCTACTTCCCGGAAACAAATGTTCAGCCAATCGACGCATTAGAAACGAATTAAATAAATCCGGTAGGAAACCAGCAATGCACACTGTAATATAAACGGTTTAGAAATCCGAGTGAACTACACTGCTTAAAAGTTAGTAAACACTGCTCGATATAAAAATGAAAAAAATGTAAATTATAATGAGAAAACAGTTACATAACATGATCTTAAAATCTAGGAAAAAATGAATGTTACAATATAATATTCGCTATTAATGGTTTTTCCCTTCTCAGCATAGACGATGAAAATTATTCCACGCGCATCCCAAAATACAGAGGCCAAAACCTTTCCAGCCGACTGTTGTGTCTTTGTTCGCTTCGGGCGGCTTTCACCGGCTGCTGTCCACTCAGCTGACTACCGATTTGATTCCGGTGTGTAGTGGTGGATCCATGATTCATCCACTGTCACATATCGCAGAAAAAAAACCTTTTTATTGCGCTTAAATTGGTCTAAACAGCGCTCAGAATCATCTACACGTTGTTATTTTTGGTCCACTGTGGGCAAACGCGTCTCATGTCTAAATATTCATGCAAAATATGACCAACACGCTTTAGGGTGTCAGCTATCTCACGCAATTTCACTTTACGGTCATCCTAAACAATTTTTGTGGTTTTTTTTGATACTTTCCGGTGTAAGCACCTAATTTTTACGTCCAGAGCGTCCAGCTTCACTTGTGTCTGTACGACCGCGTTTAAATTCAGCATACCAGTAAATGATGAGCGATTTTCTAGGGGCGGAGTCTTCGTAACACTTATCAAGCCATTACTTTGCTTGAACGGTATTTTTTCCTGTCAAAAAACAGTGTTAAATCAGCACATAAAAGTAGCGTCACTAAAACCACTGTAACTTGCAAACTAGTCGTCGAAATGTCATGAAATTTTGACACGTATAGTTTGAAGGTTGGTACTTCCTTAAAATTATATGAAAAGTGCGACATCTGTGTGTCAGACCAAAAACTTTTCGGCCTACGTGTTAAAAGAAAAACAAAAAATAAATAAATATCTTCCAAAGGGTCTTACCCACTGTCGCTTTTAATTGTAACTTGAATCTTGTCTTGAATCATTTTAGTTAGCATATATTCAGCAGACATTAAGTTTTTTGAAAACCCATGTCTCGAGAGTACTTCTCCTAAGGATTCCAAAAGTTCTGGACTGTACCTATCAAAATCAAATACATTGAAGAACACGTCTTCAACGTCTGCTTTCGGAAATTGCTGAAAATTATTAGGAAATAGTTTATGCAGACGAAATTGCGCACGATTTTCTACATTTCCAAATTTAAATATAAAAATATAATCTTTTTTCGGACCTTACTTACCTCTAAATGCTTAACAATATTTACCACCTCCCTAGTGGAATAAGGATAATTGAGAAGTCCCTGATCAGCCATACTTCTCAATTCTCCAAAAACATCTACCAATTTATTAATAGTCTCCGAAGGAACATTGGGGCCGTACGATCTGAGAAGTTCGATTTCAGAGTCTCTGGACGGGTTCTCTACAGCTCTGCTACTAAAGAGGTCACCTAGAGCTCCGAAAAAATCATTTCCGAGAAATGGGAAGCCAGGTCTGTTGGCTAAAACTATCATGCGAAAGTCTGGATGAATTTGGATGTATGATTCATCTCCTGGAAGAAAAAAGTGATTTGGTGATATTGACACGTTTGTTGTATCTTTTGCGACAAATAAGCTGCTTCTAAATAATTTTTCAGACTTACAAAAATCTCTTGGAAGGTATTAACGTGGATATTTTATTTAAATACCTTTGTTTTCTGGAATGTACGGAACAATTCTTCTACCGTCACTCAAAATCATTTGTCCTGATTCTACTAGAGTTTTTAATATGCACGTTACGTGGGTGGGGGCTTTATCTGCTTCATCCACGACCAATATATGGCCGTGTTTGATTGCTTTAACCAGTGGGGAGTCTTCATAGATGAGTACGCCATCTTTGACTGTCGGTTGGGTTGTAAGGGTTTGAACGGTAGTGTCTCTAAAAATATTTCATGAAAGTACCTATACTCTATCCGTTCTATCTATCATGTAAAATTATGCAAATTAACTTCAAGCGATAGTACGATTCTCGGTACCACACAGTACATTTTATTTACGCAAAAAAGTTACAACAAGATTATGTGTACCGATATTCGCTTGGACTAACAGTTATAGAAAATTACGATAGAATTATGGCATTTTTTCCTTGAAAATCTCGAGAATGACCGAGCAGTGGCGTATCGACTGACTTCTTTTGCATTATATATATATATATATATATATATATATATATATATATATATATATATATATAACAAGGATTTTCTACAGCTGACGCTGTCTTCCTTCTCTCAGCCTTTAATTCCATCCGTTTCTATCTTCCCAGTGTCCATCTGTTAGACCCCTGTCCTCCATAGCCTTGTCCACATCGTCTCTCCACGATCGGCTGGGTCTTCCTCTTTTTCTTCTCCCTATAGGGCTCCACTCCGTTATTTTCTTTATCCACCTATTATCTTCGCTTCGTCTTATATGTCCATACCATTTTAATCGTTTTTCTTCAATGGTGTTTATTGCGTTCTCTTTGATGTTCATTCTGCTTCTTATTTCTTCATTTGTTATTCTCTCCATACGTGTCACTATACAACATCTTCTCCAATACTCCATCTCTACCGCGTTAATTTTAGATTTATTTCTTTTGTTGATCGTCCATGTTTCTGACCCGTATGTCATTATGCTTTGTATTATTGATTTGTATATGCGTGTTTTGTTTCTCTTTGTATTGTGCTTGTCCCACAGGATCGAATTTAATTGTCTTATGCATGTTCGCGTTTGTCCTAATCTAGCTTTAATCTCTTCTTCTGATGTTGCGTTTTTTGAAATGATGGTTCCTAGATATTTAAATCTATCGGTTCCTTTGATTATTGTTTCGTTATCTACTTCTAGATTAGCCACGTTTCCCTCCTTTGTTGTTAGATATTCCGTTTTATCAAAGTTTATTGCCAATTCTGCTTTAGTGTATTCTTCTTTCAGTTTTCTTACCATATAACTGAGGTCTTCCTCATCTTGCGCTATGATTACTTGGTCGTCTGCGAAACTTAGAGTATACAAGTAATCTTCTGGTATTGGGACTTTCCCATTCCACTTCCTTTTTTCTTCCATTTTTTTAATGTTTCTTCGAGGTATATTTTGAATAATGTTGGGGATGTAGAGCAGAGTAATAGGCCTTTTGATGTTTGGAGTCTCTTCCCTATTTTATGTCCTATTTTTATGTTCACTGTGTTGTTTTCGTAGAGAGCTTTTACTGCGTATATTAATTCTTTGTCAATGCCTATTTCTTTCATTGCGTTCCATAATCTTTGTCTTGGTACTGAGTCATAGGCCTTTCTTATGTCTATGAAGGGTAGATGAACTTCTCTATTCTTTGCCAGTTTTTTTTCCATTGTTTGTTTTATAGTGTATATGTGGTCTATACATGATTTTCTGGGCGTAAAGCCTGCTTGGTCTTCTCCAATTTTTCCTTTTATATTTTCCTCCATGATATTTTTAATAATTTTTCCATACAAACGTCCCATACTCGATATTATGCTTAGGCCTCTATAGTTTGTGCATTTTCTGCGATCTCCCGTTTTAAATATGGATACTATATAAGCTTTTGACCATTCCTCTGGTATTTTTTCTCCATTTATCGCTCTGTGGAACATGTTTCTCAGTATTCGATGTAATTTATTAGACCCGTACTTAATCATTTCATTTACCACACCCCCAGGCCCTGCAGATTTATTATTTTCGAGTGTTTTTATTGTCTTCTTTACTTCTTCATAGCTTAGTTCTATCTCTTTTATTTCCTTATTCTGTTCTTCTTCAGGGTTCTCTTCTTGGAATTCTTGTCTATCTTCTGTTAGCAGCTTCTTATAATATTCTTCCCACTCGCTTTCTGGGATGTACTCTATATACGTCTTCTCTCTATTGTTAGTCCTTAATGCTTTAATTATTCTCCATGACTCTGTACTTCTAGTTCCTCCTATACACTATTCTACATGTTCGCACGATTTTTCCCATTTCTCGTTCTTTTCTTTGTTTATCATCCGCCTCGTTTCTGCATTTTTCTCTTTATATTTCTGTAGATCTTCTTCTGATTTTGTATTCAGCCATTTTTCGTATAGTCTTTTTTTCTCTTTTATAGATTCTTTGGTTTTTTCACAGATTCTAATTTTATGTTTCTCATTCTCGTTGTCTTCTTTACCTAATGCTTCTAGGGACGCCTGTTTGATGCATTCTTTTATGTGGTCATACATCTGTTGGAGGTTGTCGTAGTTAAATTCATTTAATTTTTGATCTAATCGTCGTCTATATAGGTCTCTTATCGTTTCGTCTTGCAGTAAGTGTATTTTGTATTTTATTTCTTTGTCTGCTTTTTCTGTTATCTCATTAGTATTTCTGTTTTCTTTATCTATTGTTTCTTTTTGCTTTATTGTCTTGTACCACGGTACTTTTATATTTGCTATTAATAGTCTTTTGTATTAATTTAAGCTATAATAAAGGTTGGTTATATTAAATATATACAAAATATTACAGATATTACAAGTAAAACTAGTATTAAACAAAATTGCATAATATATGCATACAAAACAATATGATACCATAGTTCAGATCAAACCAAATTTATTTATCAAAACATATAAATTTACAAATAAATAGGAAATTAATTACATATAAACAAGTTTTAAAATATAAACGCACCTAGGTGCAAGCTCCTGTATGTGTCTTTACAAAACACTATTAAAGCCTAAAATCTAAAAGAAAACAAACACAAATGTCACACAGAGAAGACCCAATAACTGTATATTGACTGGTGTTTTATTTTTATTAATATTTATGTATTTATTTATCCACGGGACATACCCATTTAACACTGAGGGTAACAATTAAAAGTTTATCATTTATAAAATAACACCTTAAACTATAACTCAAATTTAATGACAAAATAAAATTATTATATCTAGCCTTAGTGCTATGTTAATCTTAAACACTTTCTATATCCGACATGTCAGACATATCCGAACTAAAATCTGACATAGCATCATGTGTACCTAATGGTAAAACTAGTGGTTCTGCAATTTGGTCCACTGATTAATTTAGTGTCCACATTTTATCTTCTTCTTTAATTACGTGTTCAACACATTTTTGCCAGTTTTCTGGAGTGACATTACATACTGCTTTTGCAAATAGATTTTTAAGGTCTGTTAATTTGTAGGTCACATTGTTTCTAGTCACTTCGTTTTTTACTTGAGCCCAAATAAGCTCTATAGGATTAAGCTTACAGCGGTATGGTGGCAAGCGAAAAAAACAGTTATTTCCCGAGTTTTGGCAATTTCGTTGATAACGTACTTATTGTACTTGTCTTTGTTTATTAAAACTTCACGTTTGACTAATTGTATCAACTCGCGTTTAAAATTGTCACCATAGAATAATATATTTCGCTGAGTTAATCAAGACTGTATATCACGTTTAAGCCATCGCATCGTGGGAACCCGTTAAACTTTTTTGAAATGTAACTTGCATTATCCATGACAATTATTGAGCTTCGGGGAATCAAATCTATCATCTGCGTAAACCATTCTTCAAACACATCAGAATTCATATCCTGGTGTAATCTCCTGTTTTTTTCGATTCGAATGTAAGCAGACTGCCATTAACGAAACCATGGATACTCCCTATATGTGTTATAAATAAGCGGCGTCCTTTTCCAGATGGTGAACGAAAACCGGTTGACCAACCTTCCATAAAAGCTTGTCTTGAAACGTTTTTGTCCTGCCAAAACTTATTTACGGTGTACCCTTCATTTATCCAAGTTTCGTCTAAATAATAAATACGTTTCCCAGACGATCTCTTCTCCAGCGTACGATTTCTCCCCATTCAATTAACAATGATTTTCTTTGAAATTTTTCCCAACGAAAATTAACTGATTTTAAAACGTCCCACAACTTGGTCCTGTCCATCATTGGTATCTGTAGGTTACTTTTAACAGCCTCTAGAATTAAGTCCAAAGTTGAGATTTTTTTTTCAATGAAAAACCCATGAATTCTTCGCAGAGAATTTTTCTTCTGTCAGCTCCAGTTTTATTTTACCTGGTTTTAGCTTTGGCGCAGTAACTCCTCTTGCTCTTTCTTCCTTCAAAATTCCATAGATAGTTGTTTTTCCAACTCCGGTCATTAGGGAACACTTCTGAACACTATCGTCGACACTTAAATTAAGGTTTTCATCACTTTTGATGTAATTCAGCACATTCCTAATTATGATCTTTTCATTTAAGCTTAAAGCCTTATTTTTTTAACGTTTTGGGAAAGACTTCTTTCTTATTCTGAACTGATGCACTACGTGTTACGTGAGAAAATAAACTGAGAGTTTATCCTCGATACGGTTTATAATCCAAATTAACCCCAACAGGTAAAACAACCCGCCTTTGGTTTATTACCCACTGGGTCACTTTTATTACTAATTTGCATAATTTTACATGATTTATTACTTCGCTTTGCAAACGGAGAGAGTATAAGTGATATCTTTATAATAATATTTATTTATTTTGTACCTATGTAACTGAATATATTCACGAGGTCTATTCAACAATTCTAAAAATCTATCGATGATCTTATTTTTTCCAACTCCTTGATTGCCAACCAAGAGTAAATGATATCCCAACTGAAAATCTTGTAAAAGGTTTTCCATAAGTTGGACGTGTTGTGGAATATCGTAGAATAATACTTTTGGTACCTTAGTAAGGTCCTCTGTGACGTAAACAGGAACAGACGTGGTTCCTAGAAATTATTTACGTTTTTACTTTTGTTTGCGGTTTGAGAAAATAAGAGATACTTTATACCTATTGTGACGACGTTGTCCTTCACCTCACACTTAAAGTCTTCCTTCCTTCTTTGCGTAGCTCTATCGTCTTGAGGTACTATTCCCACCCCTATAATCATCCTTTCCAAAGACTTTCTCGTAATAGACGGCAAAAACTTGCTCATAAACGTTTCCTCTAATATTCCATAAGCATCCTCAGTTTTGAAATGTTTCATTCTCGCTGCTATGCGAATTAGCTGTCTCGTTGAGAGGTGACCCGCTAAGGTTTTTAGGGATTGATCTGGGCTTTCGCGCAAAAGATGGGCTAAATTGATGACTTTGTGAAGGGTCTTATCAATTGGTCCAAACTAAAAAAAAATATTTAACAAATTATCTGTACCCTTAGAATCATAATTAAATACTTCATACATCCTTCGAAAATCTTTGCTCCGCAAAACAGGCCCAAGGGAGTCACTAATAATTATTAAACTTGTTTTTAATTTAGTATTGATATGTTAATTATTAAGTAAATACTTTATACAGTACTAATACAAAACTATTTATAGGTGTATTATATCAGTGTAAATGTGTATTTTATTTTTTATTATGTCGGAATGTATTTTGTTTTGCTTTTTTTCAATAAATTATATTAAATGTTTTTAATAATAATTTCTTTTCGATACGCTCGCGCCCCGCCAATAGTGTAATGACGCCCCCCTAGTGGGGCGCGCCCCACAGGTTGAGAAACGCTTTCGTAAACCAAAAAACTTTTGGAGTGAGTTTGTGACTGTATGGTAAATGAAACGTGGATCCACCATTATACCCCGAAGACAAAATATCAGTCAAAAGAGTGGGTTGGCAAAGGCGAAAGTACATCGAAAAAAGTAAAAATAGTTTTATCTGCGGGAAAAGTGATGGCAACTGTTTTTTGAAACTCACAGGATATCATCAGGTTTGCCTATTTAGAAAAAGATAAAACAGTGACGGACTCTTACCACGCAATATTTTTAGACAGTTTATATAGTGAGTTGAAGCAGAAAGGACCAAGATTTTTAACATATAGAGTGGAAAATAAACTTTTAAAAGTTTAGCAACCACGGTTTAGTCGTTTTAACATTGCATTTAAAACACAATAACAAAGGGTGTCCTGAGTTTTTGGTGTCGAAATGCTCTACTTCAAAAAAGTTCTTTGGGTAAAAAAAAAGAATTTTTGGCATTTTTTATCCTCCCCTCCCACTCACTCACTCCCCTCCCCTTAAAACTTCCAAAAACCACATTTTATACATTTATTTAGTTTTCTTCGGTTTTTCCTAATGAATCATAGTAAAAAAAATGTGAAGGTAGGGGAGCATCAGGGCCACAACTAAGTAACATTTTTGGTGTCACGTGATCTCACCAGTCTTCTAAAAAAGCGAAAATTTTAAAAATTAACGAACTATTTTTTTTTTTAAATACATTTTTTTTCCCACCAGAAAATTTTTTTTTCTCGCTATGCGGCACCCTTAAAAAATAATTTTTCCTTCGTTAAGAAAAGCCAGAGAAAACTAAATAAACGTAAAAAAATGTGATTTTTGAGGGTTTTAAGGGGGAGGGGAGTGGGACGGGCAGGAGCTAAAAAAAGTATTTTTTTCTACCGAAAGAACAAGTTAAATTTAAAAAAAAAAACTTTTTTGAAGTAGAGCATTTCGACCCCAAAAACTCAGGATACCCTTTCTCCCACAAAAATATTTTTCAATATTTACTTTTGAGGTAATAACATGTATTTCCTCCACTTTACTCAGAGTCCTCAATTCATGAAACACAAAAAGGCTTAATATTTCCGGCGACATCCAGTTGCCGTCTTTCGATTGAACGTTGGGTGGCTCACCCACTGCCACTATCCTGAAATCCTGATGAATTGGGAATATTCCGTCGTCGGTTAGTTGTCGTTCGGTTAATTTTACCTTGTCTATTAGGAAGTTGTAGCGATCATGATTTATCAGACGTTTGCCGTCATATAGTTGAAGTTCTCTGTCATGAACCAGTCTAGAAATAACAAAAGAAAAGTAATAGCAGTTTGCTTATCATTAAATGAGATTTTACGTATTTAATTGAATAAAAAGTCCTGATGAATCCCGAAGTGGTAATAGTAGGTGAAATGCCAGAAATTAATTTTTTAATTTGGCACGAACTATTCTGAGGAATTCAAAGAAAATTTATACCTGTGTAGTACTGAAAGCGTACTAGGATGAATCCTATTTATCCCATCCAAAACCGCTATTTTTCCGCTCAAAGCAGCGTTTACCAAGGGCGAAAAACTCCACACTGTGTCGCCATTCTCTAAAGTGGTTCTTTGCTGAATTAAATCTCGGGACGTCATATCTTGATACAAGACTATGTTCTCTAATTCTTGATTTAGCATGGTGGCGATTTGCTTGAGTAACATTGTTTTGCCGGAACCACTGGGTCCGACCAAACAAAAGTCCGTTACTTTGGCTGTTTGTAGCATGTCTTCTAGAATTTTATTTTGGTATTCTGTTTCGACGTACTCTTCTGTAGACAGATCTATAAATAGAAACAGTCAAAGTACTGAAATCAAATCAACTAAAAATTACAGCAAGTAATTCATCCTGCATCAAACAGGGTGACATTATTAATACTATAAGTGATGGTGGGTTGGTAATACATTAGAAACCACATAGGACAATGCATCCATACACTATTCTACAGAATATGTAAGAAATTCTATAGGGATTTTGGCCCGAATATCTCCGATATGCGCCATACTGTGAATATCCCGATCGGCCTCTAAAACATTCCTAAAACTGAAAGACTACCTATATCAGCGTTTTTCAACCTGTGGGGCGCGCCCCACTAGGGGGGCGTGATTACAGTATTTGGGGGGGGGGGCGCGAGCGTATCGAAAAGACATTATTATTAAAAACATTTAATATGGAAGGAAATCAAAACAAAATACATTCTGACATAATAAAAAATAAAATACACATTTACACTGATATACGAGGCTGGTTTGAAAAGTCCGTGCAAAGTCCGAGAGATGGCACCACCGGCGCGTATCGAGGTCATGTTTAGTTAGTAGCATCTCTTGAATGAACGCACACCAAGTTTCAGCCATATTGGTATATTTCTTTGTCTTTGGCATTCGTGTGAATCAAGGAAGTCGAGTGATTTTCAAGAAATGGACGAAAAAGAATTTTTCGTGTGGTGATTAAACATTACTTTATGAAAGGCAAAACGCCTCAGGAGACCAAAGAGAAGCTTGATAAACATTATGGTGACTCTGCACCTTTGATTAGAAGAGTTTATAAGTGGTTTCAAAATTTTCGGACTGGCCATATGGGCACAAGTGACGCTGAACGTTCTGGACGGCCTGTGGAGGTTACGACTCCAGAAATCATTGATCAAATCCATGATATGGTGATGGATGACAGAAGAGTTAAGGTGCGTGAGATTGCTAGTGCTGTGGGCATCTCGACTGAATGGGTACATAATATTTTGCATAAACATTTGGACATGAGAAAGCTATCCGCAAGATGGGTGCCGCGATTGCTCACGCTTGACCAAAAACGGAATCATGTGAAGTGTTGCAAGGATGGTTTGCAGCTGTTCCAGAAGAATCCGGAGGACTTTAAGCGTCGTTTCGTCACTGTGGATGAAACATGGATACATTACTATACTCCTGAGACCAAACAACAATCTAAACAATGGGTTACCAAGGGGGAATCTGCACCAAAAAAGGCGAAGACCGTTCCTTCGGCCGGAAAGGTTATGGCGACTGTCTTTTGGGATTCGCAAGGGATAATCCTCATCGACTATCTGGAAAAGGGTAAAACTATTACAGGTGAATATTATTCATCGTTATTGGACCGTTTGAAAACCGAGCTGCAAGAAAAACGCCCGCGATTGGCCCACAAGAAAGTCCTTTTCCATCACGACAACGCACCAGCACACACCTCAGCAGTTGTGGTCGCAAAATTAATGGAAATAGGATTCCAACTCGTTTCACATCCCCTATTCTCCAGACTTGGCTCCCTTGGACTACTATTTGTTCCCCAATGTGAAGAAATGGCTGGCGGGACAAAGATTTTATTCAAACGAGGAGGTGATTGCAGACACTAATGGATATTTTGCAGACTTGGACAAATCCTATTATTCGGAAGGGATCAACAAACTAGAACATCGTTGGACGAAGTATATAAGCCTAAAAGGAGACTATGTCGAAAAATAAAAAAAGGTTTACCCCAAACACATAAGTAGTTTTTATTTTTGCACGGACTTTTCAAACCAGCCTCGTAATACACGTATAAATAGGATTGTATTAGTACTGCACAATGTATTTACCTAATAATTAACATACCAACACTAAATTAAAAACAAGTTTAATAATCATTAGTGACTCCCTTGGGCTCGACTGAGACGGGCTGTAACTAAACGAATGTTCGAGACAACTCGGAACTTCTCGCGAAGCCGCAACCGATATGGTGGACGTGACAGAGAGCAGTAGAGAGGCATCGTTTCTAGTTTTGTTAACGCAGCAGATATGTGTTGCCAAATATAAATAAATTTACTTATTCTTGGTAGTTTGTACGGTTTATAATTAAGGTCATAATGTAGCTTTAGCATCAAAATACTGAAAATACATTATTATTGCATGCTTTGTTATTGTATGAGAGGACGCGTAGTTAGGCGCGATGAAAATTATGTTTGAAAATTGGGTCGCAAATACTAAAAGATGCTGAAAAAGAAACGCTGACCTAGATAATTAGAGAAACAGGATGCGGGATTGATATGGAATACTCCATGAACCTCCAGGGTTAAGTAAAAATGTGCTTATATCTATCGATATCTACTTACTTGTTCGTGGTAATTTGGCTTTAAGAAACTCCTTTACTTGAGAACTGAGACTAGATATTGGTTTAGAAGGATCTGGAATGTCTATAAAAGTTTTTAGCAACGTCTCAATATTTTGAATACTGTCGGAAAGGAAAGCTTTGTAAGGATAGAGACGATAAAAAATATCGTACACAGAAGCTCCTGGGTTTTGATTCTGAAAAAAAAATAGGTATTAACCAAGAATAGTGTTGAGAAAGACTAATTTCAATTACCGAGTACTGACTAATTTTTCATTCGACATTCACATTTATGTTAATAACAGCATTTTGTTCATTAATTTTCGGTCGTTAACAAGTGGGAAATTTACGAGATCTTGTTACTCTTATCTTGGTTGTAAACGAGGCAGCATAAGTTGTAATATTTTACAATAGAAATCAGGCGGTACCTCGTTGGTTATCTAAGCAATGGAAGATGTATGAAGCGATTTTCATTTGACGTTATATTTCAAGATTCCATAATTAAATGATGCCCGTTATTTCAATAAACGTAAATTGAGAGGATTTTCGTTCGAGCAACTCCAACCCTACAACATGGTCCGTGATATGAAATGCAAGTGATTCAACAGTGTAGAAATTCTTAACTCTAAGTTCTTACTAATATTTTGGCTGCAATTGACAAGTTGTCAATAGGGAAATCTGGTAAACCGAGATATTTCGTTTCTTGATTTAGCAGAGCAAAGGCACACGACAACAGTTTCTCGATTTTATCTTTTGGTGCTGTAGTTACGGCGGTAGTGAGATCTCTGTGCCATTCCTAAAAAAAAAAAATTAAATAGTTATATATAACAAGTAGGTTGAAAAGTTTTTGGTCTGATACACAGATGTCGCCCGTTTCAGAAAATCCATAATGGTTTTTAGGAAGTACCATCCTTCAAACGATACGTGTCAAAATTTCATGACATTTCGACCATTGGTTTACAAGTTATAGTGGTTTTAGTGACGATACTTTTGATATTTCTAAAATAATGAAAAAAAAATCGAATTTCGTTTTTCTCCTTCCTACGTTAGGACCACGTCCTGTGTTCACTTCAAAGGTATGTCCTGTTATCGATCGTGTTCGCATTTCTGTTGTTCTTAGGAGTCGTTTTGTTATTGTGTTCTCCGCTCTGGTTTCTATCACGTACATCATGATCGGTCTTACGCATGTTTTGTATATTCTTACTTTGCTCCTGGTGCTCATATATTTGTTTCTCCAAATTATATCTCTTAAGTATCCTGATATTAATGATGCCTTTGTTGTTTGAGTTTTTTACTTCCTCCTTTAGGTTCCTGGTACTTGTTATGTTTGCCCCTAGATATTTGAAGGACATCACTTGTTCTACACTCTGATCATAAATCGCGAGTTTGCATCTTTTCGGTTCTTTAGATATTGTAAAGGATTTTGTTTTCTTTACAGATATTTGCATATTAAACACTTTTGCTGTTTGTTGGAACTTATGTAGGTGCCTCTGTAAGTTATCTTCGTCTTCTGATATGATTACTGCATCATCGGCGTAGCATATTATTTTTATTTCTATGTCTCCCAGTCGATATCCTCTCCCAGTTTTCTTTACTTCGTTTATAAATTTTATTCATTATGATGTTAAATAAGATTGGGCTTAGGCTCTCTCCTTGTCTGATTCCGGTTGTTATAGATATTTTATTGCTTAATTTATTTACCACTCTTACATATGTGCGATTGTTGATGTTCAACTCTTCGATAGTTTTTATTATATTCGGGTGAATTCCCCTTTTTTGTAGTAGGGTTATGATATCAGTCAACCGTACCCTATTGAATGCCTGGGTGAGATCGGTGAAACACATAAAGGCTATCTTATTAAACTCTATGGCGTCTATAGTAGACCTGTTCTTTTTGAACCCCTGGCTGGCGATTAACATTATTTCTTCTGCTAAAATTTTAGTGAACAATTTTAGTACCTCACTCATTAAGCTGATACCTCGACAGTTTTTTGGATCTGTCCTGTCTCATTTTTTGAAAACTGATATCAAGATGCTTTCTTTCCATTCGGATGGTATAATCTTGGCTGTGAGTATTTTGTTAAAGAAAATCTGTAATTCTTCTAGTAATTTATCACCTCCATATTTGATTATTTCGTTCTTAATTTCGTCCATGCCCGGGGCTTTTCTGTTTTTTAGTTTCGCTGCCATGTGCTGTATTTGATTCAAGGAAATGGTCTTATTTGGTTGGGCAGCATTTTCATCTTCATGCTGTATTTCCTGTGTTAATGAATTGGTTTCTGATGGACTACTATAGAGTTTTTCGAAATATCTTTCCCATTCTTCCACCGTAATTTTTGTATTTTGTATATACTCATTTATTGGTTTTTTTCTATTTTTTCTCAGTAGATTCCATATATTTTTTTTGTCCTCCGTACAAATCATGTTCCATATCGTTCGAAAATTTCTCCCAGTGCTCTCTTTTGATTCTCTGGATATTCTCGTTGACTCTGTTTCTTACATTTTTATAATCATTGTATGTTATAGCATTGGATCTGTATTGTAGGTACGATTTTCTTTTTTCTTCAGCCAGTGTCTTAACTGCTTGTTTGAACCAAGACTTTGTGTTTGATTTTCCCCCTTTCTTTATAGTCCTTCTTCCAAATGCTCTTCTGCTGCTTCTAGCATATAAGTTTTTAGTTTTGCCCATGCCGTTTCTATGCCATCGGACTCTCGAATATCATTTGTGGCTATTTTTTCTGTTAACCTTTGTTGATATAAATTGTAACTTGTGAACTTGCCCTCAGTTTGAGGCATCATTTTGTACCCTGTGAAAATTTGTTTTTTGTCCCTGCTTGGGCGCAATTTTCTTGCAGCCCCTTTTTAATTTCTGAGAATGAATTGAGTGAATAATGATTTTAAAAGAACTAAAGAAATTAAACAAACACTAGCTCAGTTTTCCTTGGTAGAGAAATATGGGTAAGAGATAATTGTTGTACGTCTTTTTGGAATTATTCTTTTTATGGTTAAAAACTTTAGTTGTACTATTTTTTTTTTTTTGGGCACCATTCATTTTAAAATAGAAAGGATCTAACTTCAGCTAAAAAAAATGAAAAAAAAAACACTGAAGTGTTATACAGTTGTTAATAAAAGAATTAGTCTAGTACAACCCTTCTTATCCTGAAAAGAAAGATAGATGTACAGTGAAACACTAGCTTTCATCAACAAAAAGAAAATTTATTCATGATTTTAAAATAAAAGTTCCAACCCTTGCAGTTTTAAGAATTACAAAAATTCTAGCCTAAAAAGTAGTTATTAAAAGTAGAGTTCCTAAATCAGGCGTTTTATTTCTAAAACTTTACTACACCCGAAATCGAAGAGTCGTGATATTCACTTCACGATTTATCAGTTCAAATTGCTGTTAAAACACTTATTTGCGGGAAATAGATCTACTGATGTATGTTCTGGTGACTTACGGTTTTCCTACGGGCTTCTTGGCCTTAAATTGAACACAAAACCGATTTCACACATTCCATCACTTATTTTCCAGTATGGCTTCACGATGAGAAGAGCCTAGTTCGGCTACTCCATGTAAAAAAACACACAAAGCCCACTACGACTTTACGTTAAAAACTCGTACTTAACTTGGCTCTCGAAAATACTGTCAGAAGCCTCTACTGCGGCTTGATGGACAAAGCCTGGCTGCGGCTTGATGAGAATAAGCCTTCTCGGCGGCTCGATGGAAAAAAGCCTTTACTGCGGCTTGAGCCAAGATCTGCGTTCTCCGGGCCCTTAAATAAGCCGTGAGAACTCTGTCTCTAAAATGGCCAACTTCCGGGAAACAAACATTTCACCAATCCCGGCGTACTACGAATTCGATAGATTCGGTCGGAAACCCGCACTGCACCTGTACCATGAGCGGCTAGACGTTCCAGTATAATACACTGCTCGATACAAAGATGAAAAGAAGTACAATATAAAGCGAAAAATCAGTAACATTACATACTCTTAAAATCTAGGAAAAAATGAATGTTACAAAATATTTGGTCGAGTCGTCGGATAAAGATTCTGTATTGATTTTGCTTATTTGTTCGACGGGTTCGCTACGAAGTCGTTGCATGGTTGTTCGTATTTTTACTATTACAAGATGGTGATTCGTTCCAGCATTGGCGGAAGCTAAAGTTATCACGTCCTGTATTCTTGTTGGATGAATATTTCTATATGTGATTATGTAATCAATTGTTGATATTTGTCCACGTGTATTTCCGAAGGTGTATTTGTGTTGTGGTTTATATGGATAAAAGGTGTTGTTAATTCTAAGTTCATTTTGTATGCATAGTTGTATCATTTGTTCACCACTATCGTTTCTAGTTTAAACGCGGTCGTACAGATATAAATGTTGCGGAACGCTCTGGACGCTCAAATTAGCTGGTTACACCAGAAAACATCAAAAAAGTCCACAAAATTGTTTTGGAAGACCGTAAAGTGAAATTGCGTGAGATAGTTGACACCCTAAAGATATCAAAATAACGTGTTGGTCATATTTTGCATAAACATATGGGCATGAGAAAGCTCTGTTCGAAATGGGTACCGCCTGTGCTCACAGATGACTGTACCAGAAATAATCGCTTCCCCCGAAAAATACCCAGAAACATTTAAACTTATATCTAAATTTAGGACAAACGGGAAAATAATTGAGGTTTTCAATTTCCCGACCTATTTTAATTTAAAGTTCGGGAAAGTTTCCCACAAATGGGTTTTTCGCGTGGCAGGCATTTGAATGTGGTTGTAACAAAGTTTCTTACTAACTAACTTGTATCCGCTAAAATTAGCACTAATTTTTAGTATAAAATTAGGGTAAAATTTAGGTAAACTACTGGGTGAGTCAGAAAATGTAAGGTAATTGGCAAGCCAATATCTATACTGGGTTGACGAAGAAATATTGAGCCTTTTTCTTGTTCGATTGGTTTCGCTTATGCAGCCTGAATAAACGACTGATTCTGTACTCTCCTTTTCGCAATTGACAAGACTGAAGCAAGCGCTTAAAAAAAATCGACCAGAACTAGTTAATATAAAGGGTGCCACCTTTCACCATGACAATGCAAAACCATTCCCGTCTTTGCTGATTGGGATTTTTTTTTATGCAGGAAAGTCCCTACTAAAGCGCTACTAGTAAAGTACAAATTAAACAGTAAAGCCTAGATAACATCAGAAATTTTCAAAAACGAACTGATCGAATGAGACAAAGAATTAAAATTCACAAACAGAAAAATATTACTTTCGATTGACAACTGTGCAGCGCACCCTGAAGTTGATCTACAGCAAATAAAATTGGTTTTTATGCCTCCAAACACAAGTGCAAAGCTATGACAAAGAGATGCTTATACTGCACTCTGTAGGCGACTTACAAAGTATATTCATACAGAGCGGCACAGCACGGCTGGCACTTATTGCAGAAACGCACCTTTCTCGAGCTTACCGCTCGAAGGCATAGATGGCAGCATTGGTATAACAACTAATGACGGATCGAAAGACTCGCATTTTTAGAACTCACCAAAAATGTTCTTCGTATTTGCTGAACCATCCCAAGACGCGTTTCGCAGTATCACGGCTCATCAGCTGGGCTAGGTTCAGCAAATACGAGAACACATTTTTAGTCCTTATCCAGGTACTAACGGAAAACTATGGCAAATAGATGCTTATACTGCACTCTGTCGGCGACTTACAAAGTATATTCAAACAGAGCGGCACAGCACGGCTGGCACTTATTGCAGAAACGCACCTTTCTCGAGCTTACCGCTCGAAGGCATAGATGGCAGCATTGCTCTGCAGCACTTATTGTGGCCAGAGTGGAACCATTGTTGTCGGTGCGTCAACACGGTTTTATGAGGGGTCGGTAGATGGCCACCAACTTGTCCTCCTTTACACATTTTACTTCTAGGGTGCTTGATTGGGGAGGTCAGGTTGATGTGGTGTTCATTGACTTCTCGAAGGCGTTTGACAGGATAGATCATGGTGTGCTTCTGGGAAAGATGATTGATTTTGGCTTCACAACGAATTTTGTTAGTTTCTTCAGGACATACCTGGTGGAAAGATTCCAGTATGTTCAGTATAATGGTTTTAGGTCGCATTCGTTTCGTGCAGAGTCCGGTGTTTCACAGGGGTCAAACTTGTTTCCGCTATTGTTCCTTATGTTCATAAATGACATTCAGGAGGTCACTGATGTGGAATATTAGATGTTTGCAGATGACCTGAAATTGTATGTGTTAGTTGAGTCTGGTGGCGACTGTGAACGACTGCAGAGTAGTGTTGAGGCAGTGCGGGAGTGGTGTGACAACAATGGAATATTGCTAAATGCAAAAAAATGTTCTGTAATGACAGTGAGCTGTAAAGTATCTCCAGTAAACTATAATTACAGTATAGGTAATATAGAGTTGCAGAGAGTGGAGACAGCCAAACACCTGGGCATTGTTCTAGACTCTAGGTTGACCTTCAATCAGCACATTGGCAAGGTGGTTTCAGAAGCGATGAAAATGATGGGGTTCCATCCATCCATGAATGTTGACTACTATCTTAAGGATATTGTAATAGAACATGTGATGCCTTTCGGTCATTTTGTGGGGTCCAATTTCCTGTTTATGCAAGACAACGCTCGACTTCACGTGGCTAGGGAGGTACTAGATTATCTTAATCAAGTTGATATACCGATTATACAATGGCTACCAAAACGCCCGGATCTGAATACGATAGATCACCTTAAGAAAAATGTGAAACGTCATATACCTGCACTTAGAAACCTGAGGGAACTTGAAAATGCAGTTATCACAGAATGGGAGCAAATTCCTCAAGATTTTATCCAAAATTTAATTAGAAGCATGCCTAGGCGCATAAACGCTGTCATCCGAAGTAGAGGATGCAACACATGCTACTAGTGTCCCAGTTACACCATTAATTTTGCTACTAGTGTCCCAGTTTATTTTTTTCATTATTACATAATTTCAACGATTTTGTTATTAGGTCTTAAGAATAATTTTAATTTGAATCTTATAGAGAAATTTGGTAGCTAATTCACTTTTAAAGTATCCGAATAAGTTTTTTCTAACTTTTAGTGTAACCAATGTTCATAAAAAATTATTAAAATTAATTCAATATAGAGATTTGTATGATTTAATATATTGTTGCGTTAATTTTGTCCAGGAGTGTGTATATATATATATATATATATATATATATATATATATATATATATATATATATATATATATATATATATATATATATATATATATATATATATACAGTCCCTGGCCAAATTACACAGGTCAACATTTTATCTAGGCTTGTACTCGGTAAACCAACTAGGTATCTTAGGGTTTTTGGGGTCGCTAATCACGATGAATGGGTCGGTTAACCTTCATCAGGTCAGGTTCAAGGTCATTTAAAGGTCAAATTGAGCCAATGCAGCCAAAAAATCTGAAAAAATTCATACGTATGTTTTTTGGGTCACTGAATCCCAATTCGGTGTTATTTTTTCATATAAGGTCTCCTGAAGGTCACTAGAGGTTACTTCCAGGTCATTCTGAGGTTATTTGGAATAAAACAGTTATGAGCAGGCCAAAAAATTTGAAAAAAAATGGTGTTCACGTTTTTTTTAGGTCTCTGGTTCAGAATTAGAGATCGGTTAACCTCCAACAGTTCAGGTTCAAGGTCATTAGAAGGTCAAATTGAGCCAATGCAACCAAAAAATCTGAAAAAATTCATACGTATGTTTTTTGGGTCACTGAATCCGAATCCGGTGTTATTTTTTTCATATAAGGTCTCCTGAAGGTCACTAGAGGTTACTTCAAGGTCATTCTGAGGTTATTTGGAATAAAACAATTATGAGCAGGCCAAAAAATCTGAAAAAAAATGATGTATACGTTTTTTAGGTCTCTGGTTCAGAATTAGAGGTCGGTTACCGTTCATCAGGTCGGTATTAAGGTCATTTGGAAGTCAAATCATTGGATAGCCGCCAAAATAAACCGTTGCACGTGTTTGTTGGAATTCTGAATCGGAATGTTTGTCTTCTTCTCACTCGTGTCTCCAAGAATACACCGGAAGTTATGTCTACTTTAATACTTTGTAAGATTCTGGAACTTCATCGGAACGTTCTGACAATATTCTCATGTTGATTTGTGCCAGTAAGGTCCTCCACATTTCCCGTTATGTGCATCTGTACTTGAAGAGGAAGTGACTTTATAGCATAGAATATACTATATATAAAAACAACGAAACGGAATTGTTTAAAAATCCAAGAGTCACCCTATTTTCAAAAAAGGTAAAAATATCACACTGTAAAGACAGTGAAATCGTTTTTTCTTGTGAAATATTAAAATATTATTCTGATCATCCAAGAATTTTCTCTCTTCGCTTCACCCTTCTGATCGCTCCGTTGACCAATCCTCCATCTCAAGTCTGAAGTTTATGGAGAATTGTAAAAAACGTTGCCAATTAAATTTACAAGAGACCTAGCGTGTTCCCAGAATTCTTAGAATTTGCTGACTTATAATTCGTTTAAATGCACACACACACGCACACGCACGCACACGCGCGCACACACACACACATACGCAGTAATACACACTCACACACACACACACACACACACACACACACACACACACACACACACACACACACACTCATACACACGAAATAAAACACACAGACATACACAGTAATACACACACACACTCATACACACGAAATAAAACACACAGACATACACAGTAATACACACACACACACACACTCATACACACGAAATAAAACACACAAACATACACACATAATCACACACAGTGATCCACACACGCACAGGCACACACACACACGCACACAAAGACACACACATCCACACGAACTCAACAATACACACAGGCACACCCATATAAATAAAACATACACACACAAACTCTGTGACACACACACAGTAATATATACACAGACACATACAAACACAGAGTAGTACATACGGAGTCGCACAGATACAGTAATACACACACACACACACACACACACGCACACACCATAAGACACAGTAATACACACAGAAGCACAACAGTTACGTACCCACGTAGGCACACACATATAAATTCAGTAATTCACACCCATACACACGCAGGCACTCACGGATTCATTTGTGAAGAGGGATTCACTTTTGGAGGGTCATTAACTTTTGGAGGGGGCTACTGACAGCGGCGGCGGCGACGACAAAAATGATTTTAATATATAGTCAGAAATTAAAAATTTACATAAAAAATTAATGTCCTAATCTTTGGTATAACTAAATATACTAAGCTAATCATCAATTCGAGCACGTTTGCGTTGGGATTCAAATGACCTCCGAATTGATTTTCTTTTATGGTTTACATTTGTGTCTCTTTTAAGGGTCCAACAGTAGTCAGCTAACATATTCGTACCCCAAACTCCTTGATATCTTTGTTCAAATACTTTCAGATCTTGATGCATACGTTCTCCCTGCTCTTCACTGAAGTCTCCTAGATTCTCGGGAAAGTAGTCAGTGTGAGAATCTAGGAAATGAACCTTGAGATTCATCAGACATCCTAGTTCCCTGAAGTTATTTACCATTTTCGCAACGATTTCTTTATAATTTGGATCTTTATTGTTTCCCAAAAACTTTTTCGTCACTTCTTTAAAACTTCTCCAAGCTGCCTTTTCTTTGTCAGTCATCTTTCTTTCGAATTCTACATTTTTGAAAAGTTCTCATATATCAGGTCCGGTAAAGACACCTTCATTTATTTCCGCCTCCGAAAGTTTTGGCAATACTTCAAAGATATGCATGAAAGCATCGCTCTGGTTTCTACTCATTACTTTAACAATTTGTTTTGCCAGACCTAACTTTATGTGCAATGGTGGTAATAGAACTTTATGAGGAGGTACCAAACTTTCTGCTAAAACATTTTTCTCACCTGGGATTAGATTTTTTCTTGGTGGCCAAACTTTTACTACGTAATGTTTATCTCTAGCACGACTGTTCCATTCACAAAGGAAGCATGGATATGATACAAACCCTGATTGCAAACCGAGCATGATCGTTATGATTTTTAAATCACCGCAAAGTTCCCACTTATGAGAACCATATTTCAATTTTTCTAGTACGAGTTCTAAATTGAAATATTCTTCTTTTAAAATGACCGAATGAGCAACAGGCAAAGGGGCATACGTATTCCCATTGAAGAGCAAGATCGCTTTCAAACTTCTTTTCGATGAATCGATAAAAAGGAGCCAATGACTAGCTGTATATTCGATACCATATTCTTTGACTATTCCACTAACATCATTGCAATAAATTAAATTACCAGATTTTGTAAAATACTTTTTGAATGGTTTTTCTCTTGAACGGTAATATGTTACTTTTGTCTCTGGTGCTAAACAATTTTTTCCTTTTAATCTCGATGCTAAAAGTTCAGAACCTTCTTTTGAAAGTCCTAAGTCTCTACAGAGATCATTCAGGTCACCTTGGTTAAAATGTGTTTGTTCTGACATACCTTCAACTTCCGAGCCTGAAGATACATTGTAGGCTTCACTTTCACCATCTTGCGATGTATCTAATGATTCATCATGCATTTCTGTATCATCAGAAACTTCAAAATGCTCTGCATTGCTATGTCTGCTGTCATCATTATCAGGTGCAGTTTCTATATATATGGGCAATGTTACAGATTCTACACACGGATAAGTTACAGAGTTTTTGTTACAACGATTATATCCTTTGAGATTCGTTAAGCAGAAATAACAATTAGACGTATGGTCTGATGGATTTCTCCATTTCATCGGTGCAGAAAATATTTGTGCCCTTGTTTCAAACAAAATATTGCGGCATTTACTACAGATGACATTCGGAGTATAAGAGTTGTTCAAGGAACTCGTGCCGATATTAAACAAACTTTTATATTTTGTTTTCAAAGTCTCAGAAAATTTAAATTTATTTTTGGGCGTATACAGCCCACAAACGATACAAAAACAGTTCACATTATTCTTACAAAATCCTTGACTTGTAGCATTAAACTCTTCAAAAGCCAAGTTTCCCACTGTTGAAGAGCTACGGTCGCTGGATGACGACGGCTGCGGGCCCGCTTTCCCACCCTGACCAACCGCCGATTCTGGGGTTCCGAGCCCCTGTCTCGTAGAAGTTTTATTTGTAGTTGCCATGACGGTATGGAAGCCATAACCCAGGGACTTCGCCGGATAGTGGAACAACTCCGTTGCCCACCGTCACGGCGTGGAGGTGCCCTGGGTGCAACTACAAGTATTAGTTCATTAGCCCACATTTATTAAATATGCATATCAAATAACTTTATGGAAATGTTAGTGGAGTTTTAAGATTGAGACAAAAACTTTCTGTATAAAATAAACCGATCTCGAAGCAAGTATAATGCTGAGATATACTAGTAGCACTTGATCATAACCTTTTCCTCTACCCATGTTCTTGTATTCCTGCTTGAAACGATCTATGGAAGAAATGGTAGGGAAGAAAAGAACACAGATTAGGAATTAGTGACCCAAAAAAGGTGGGTATCGTTTTTTTTAGATTTTTCAGCCGCTATCAATTAAATTGACCTTCAAATGACTTTGAGCCAGATTTGATGGAGGTTAACCGACCTCTAATTCTGAACCAGAGACCTAAAAAACGTATACACAATTTTTTTCAGATTTTTTTGGCCTGCTCATAACTGTTTTATTCCAAATAACCTCAGAATGACCTTGAAGTAACCTCTAGTAACCTTCAGGAGGCCTTATATGAAAGAAATAACACCGGATTTGGATTCAGTGACCCAAAAAACATAAGTATGAATTTTTTCAGATTTTTTGGCTGCATTGGCTCAATTTGACCTTCTAATGACCTTGAACCTGAACTGTTGGAGGTTAACCGACCTCTAATTCTGAACCAGAGACCTAAAAAAAGTATACACCATTTTTTTCAGATTTTTTGGCCTGCTCATAACTGTTTTATTCCAAATAACCTCAGAATTACCTGGAAGTAACCTCTAGTGACCTTCAGGAGACCTTATATGAAAAAAATAACACCGGATTCGGATTCAGTGACCCAAAAAACATACGTATGAATTTTTTCAGATTTTTCGGCTGCATTGGCTCAATTTGACCTTCTAATGACCTTGAACCTGAACTGTTGGAGGTTAACCGACCTCTAATTCTGAACCAGAGACCTAAAAAACGTATACACCATTTTTTTCAGATTTTTTGGCCTGCTCATAACTGTTTTATTCCAAATAACCTCAGAATTACCTGGAAGTAACCTCTAGTGACCTTCAGGAGACCTTATATGAAAAAAATAACACCGGATTCGGATTCAGTGACCCAAAAAACATACGTATGAATTTTTTCAGATTTTTTGGCTGCATTGGCTCAATTTGACTTTCAAATGACCTTGAACCTGACCTGATGAAGGTTAACCGACCCCTTCATCGTGATCAGCGACCCCAAAAACCCTCAGATACCTAGTTGGTTTACCGAGTACAAGCCTAGATAAAATGTCGACCTGTGTTATTAGACGCACTGTATTTTTTTTAGTAATTTTATGTTTCTTAAGAGTTTTTATGCAATAATGGTATATTTAAACTACAATATTATTGATTTTTATTTAAAAGAATTGTATACTACATATTTGTATTTATTTTTAACATATGGCAACACTGTGTTGACAAAGTGATACATGAACGTAAACAAGTACAAACCTGTATCAGTCGCGATCGGAATCGAGTCAGGTACGGACGTGTTTCTGTGGCTTTATGGACTGTGATTGTTTGTTTAACAGTTTTATACTACTCAGTTATTAGTTTATTTTGTATGCAGTGTTTTAAAAAAGTAATTGGACTATTTTCATTATGGGTAGAAAAGGCGATCTTTCACCACGTAAAAAAGCTCAAGTGAAGGCCCTTGTGATTGCGAAAACATTTACAAACCGAGAAATATCACGAAGATTGGAGGTTTCTGAAGCTAGTGTACGACGCATAAAAAAGAAAATTGAGTCAGGGAAGGAATTAAGCCCGAAAAGAAAGAAAAGATGCGGTAGAAAACCAATTTTCACTCCACGGTCAGAGAGATATTTGAAGAAAATTTTTGTGTAGAAAACAGATTTGCTACCACAAAGGTAATAAAATCACAACTCCAGGATGCTAGCGTAAATGCTTCTGAGCGCACTGTTCGAAGAAAATTGAAAGAATTAGATTTTAAGGCCTGTCGCCCCGCCAGGAAGCCCAAGTTAACAGCTGCAATGAAAGCAAAGCGCCTGAAGTGGGCCAAACAATGGCAAGACAAAGATGTGGACTTCTGGAAATCGGTAAGATACAGCAATTTAATCAATAATTGATACATTATTATCATTTTCAGTTAAATAAAGCAAATAAACATGGAAGTTTTATATATTTTTCCTATTTTTGACAGGTCTGCTTCAGTGACGAAAGCACATTCAAAATTTTGCAGAATAAAGCTCAGTATGTGCGTCGTCGTCATGGAGAAAAGTTTCATCCTAATTGTGTCGTCCCGACGGTTAAACATCCCACCAAAGTGATGATTTGGTCAGTCATCAGCGGCAAGGGCACTGGACGTCAGTACGTCGTCAAAGGAATAATGAGGCAAGATCAGTACAAAGAAGTATTACAAAATCGGTTGATTCCGCAGCTCAGAGAATGGTTTCCAAATGGGGAACCATTCACTTTCATGCAAGATGGAGCTCCCTGCCACACTGCTCCGTCTGTTAAAGCTTTTTTGGCAGAAAAAAATATCCCTCTGTTGGATTGGCCGGGTAATAGCCCCCATTGAAAAATGTGTGGGAGCTGATGAAAAGAGAAGTGGCTAAAGATGTGATTACCAACAAAACCTAGCTCTTAGAAAAGATTATTCATGTATGGAATCATCATCCTCAAATGCAGGAGACAGTACAATCTTGCACTGATAGCATGCCGCGCAGAATTAAAGCTTTGATAGCGGCTAAAGGTGGCTCAACTAAATATTGACTTTTACTAACATTAATTTCACTTTTCTTTAAAACTTAATAAACTTATGCTTTTCTAAATTAATGCTGTTTTATTTATGTCAAATAAATAGGTAATTGATTGGATAATATAAAAATAAAAAACAAATCAATTTAAAATAATAAAACGGTACAATATCGCTCGGTAATTAATATTTTACATGAAATCTTGCAGTGCGTCTAATAATTTGGCCAGGGACTGTATATATATATATATATATATATATATATATATATATATATATATATATATATATATATCAAAAATCTCCAGCAACTGATCGATCGAGTCGTAACACCCAGAAAAAGATTTAGATTAACTATAAATATAAGAAAAACCAAGTAGATGCTAGAAAAATCTACCACCAAAATAACTAGGACAGAATTCTTCGCTGGAGGACCCGAGAAGGTGGTCTGGATGTACTTCGGGTGATATTTTTCGGGCAACAGTTTCTAAGGTGTCGTAAGAAGAATAATGGACAACTCTTGATTCAAATGCACTTAACTTGGCGCTAGACATTTTTACAAACGAAACCTATAGATTCTCAACGATCTCAATAAATACTTTTCCTGAGGAGATATAATTGGTGGGGATCGGTTGTTGAATAAAAAAAAAACAGAGCGATATGCGTACCAACTCTTAACTTCATAGACCAGCTTTACGCAAAAAAAAATATACCTACTAAACCGTAGTGATTTCATTATATTTTGCTTGATCTATAAAACAACACTTTTCATTTTATTTAATAGTAACGTTTCCAACAGTACAATCAGATAATTGCCTCATTCAAAATCCAATCCAAAAACTTTATATTGAATTCTTATTAGGTAAGCAATTTACACGAAAACCCATTGTGACTCGGCATGCAAATAGGCACTTAATTTTATTTGTATTATTGGTTTTAGCTTTGGCGTTTTTTTTTTATTAATGTGCCGATTTCTTTTATTGTTTAATAATATGAAAAAAAAACTAGCGAGAAAATTAAGATATAAGACTCGGACTCGCGCAATTAGTGTTCCGTACGGTGACTGCCTTTAAAAGAAAATAAAATCATTACCTAGGCTAAATTAATTAGGTCCCTGCCATTATACACTACCGTTAGAAAGTATTTACCCACCTAGAAATATCAATGTAACTGCCAAAATTAAATACCTAATTAAACCCTTTTATTATACGAGGCTGGTTTGAAAAGTCCGTGCAAAAATAAAAACTACTTATGTGTTTGGGGTAAACCTTTTTTATTTTTTGACATAGTCTCCTTTTAGGCTTATACACTTCGTCCAACGATGTTCTAGTTTGTTGATCCCTTCCGAATAATAGGATTTGTCCAAGTCTGCAAAATATCCATTAGTGTCTGCAATCACCTCCTCGTTTGAATAAAACCTTTGTCCCGCCAGCCATTTCTTCAAATTGGGGAACAAATAGTAGTCCGAGGGAGCCAAGTCTGGAGAATAGGGGGGATGTGAAACGAGTTGGAATCTTATTTCCATTAATTTTGCGACCACAACTGCTGAGGTGTGTGCTGGTGCGTTGTCGTGATGGAAAAGGACTTTCTTGTGGGCCAATCGCGGGCGTTTTTCTTGCAGCTCGGTTTTCAAACGGTCCAATAACGATGAATAATATTCACCTGTAATAGTTTTACCCTTTTCCAGATAGTCGATGAGGATTATCCCTTGCGAATCCCAAAAGACAGTCGCCATAAACTTTCCGGCCGAAGGAACGGTCTTCGCCTTTTTTGGTGCAGATTCCCCCTTGGTAACCCATTGTTTAGATTGTTGTTTGGTCTCAGGAGTATAGTAATGTATCCATGTTTCATCCACAGTGACGAAACGACGCTTAAAGTCCTCCGGATTCTTCTGGAACAGCTGCAAACCATCCTTGCAACACTTCACACGATTCCGTTTTTGGTCAAGCGTGAGCAATCGCGGCACCCATCTTGCGGATAGCTTTCTCATGTCCAAATGTTTATGCAAAATATTATATACCCGTTCAGTCGAGATGCCCACAGCACTAGCAATCTCACGCACCTTAACTCTTCTGTCATCCATCACCATACCATGGATTTGATCAATGATTTCTGGAGTCGTAACCTCCACAGGCCGTCCATAACGTTCAGCGTCATTTGTGCCCATATGGCCAGTCCGAAAATTTTGAAACCACTTATAAACTGTTCTAATCGAAGGTGCAGAGTCACCATAATGTTTAACAAGCTTCTCTTTAATCTCCTGAGACGTTTTGCCTTTCATAAAGTAATGTTTAATCACCACACGAAATTCTTTTTCGTCCATTTCTTGAAAATCACTCGACTTCCTTGATTCACACGAATGCCAAACACAAAGAAATAGACCAATATGGCTGAAACTTGGTGTGCGTTCATTCAAGAGATGCTACTAACTAAACATGACCTCGATAAGCGCCGGTGGTGCCATCTCTCTGACTTTGCACGGACTTTTCAAACCAGCCTCGTATTAGGCAAATTTAATTGTTCTCAACAAGTGTCCATCATAAAATTGTTTAGATAAGCCTTTTTGGTAAAATCACAAATTAAAAACCAATTAGAACAAATTTCCAAGTTTTGCATGATAATCGTTTTGAGGCGATTTCTGAGAATTCCAATTGAAGTAAGAATTCATTTCAAGTTTCTAGGGATTATGGAAATTCCTCGTGACATTTTATGATAAAAACTATGCCATAAATACCATTGCCCTTTTGGAAATTTACCATTCGCAAACAGTACTTTGTCATTGATACAGGCTCAATTGTTTTGAAAAAAGGCCAAAAACGAACGAAGTTTCCGTTGAAAATCGGGCTCTGATAATTGCGAGACATCAAAATGGTTACTCGAGTCGACAAATCGCGAGTGATATACGGATGCCGAGGAGAACGGTGGATTACATCGTAAAAAAATTTCTGCGAGACATGAAATTCTCAACCAAAAATGTTCAGAAAGGCCTCGAAAAACGACTCTCGCTGAAGACAGAGCTATAACAATGTCCAGCAGACGTAATCGTCGCCTAACAGCACCAGAAATCAAAAACCTTTAGGATAGAAGGAATCATGCGAAAAGAACAGTATCAAGAAATTTGGCTAACTCAAATGCTTCCTTCTGGAAGAGATATTTTTCAGGGGAAATTTACTTTTCAGCATGACAACGACCCTAAACATTCTGCTAAACAAATTAGAGAACTTTTGGACCACTGGAAATCCAATGACGTCCTGGAAATGATGACTTGGCCTCCACAATCACCCGACTTGAACCCCATCGAATTGCTGTGGGACCATTTGGACAGGTGTGTTCGAAAACTCAATCTAACATCAGAAAATCACTTGTGAGATTTTTTACAAGCAGAATGGGTTAAAATAACCGAAGAAACTCTGAAGAAACTACTGAACAGAATGCCGAAACTATGTAAAGCGGTAATTAAAAACAGAGGTCACATAGATGAGAAAAATCCTGGAAAATCATGAATATTTTTTTGATTCTTCTAGACCGTAAATAATGTGAAAATAAATAATATTCATTAAAATTAAAAAAAAAAACATTATCTGGGTTTTTATTGTCTTGGCACTGAAATAACAAGGTAGGCAAATACTTTCTGACGGTAGTGTATATCTTAAGATCCAATATTTATGTTTTTTCTTAGTTTCAAAGTTGAAAAAAACCTCCACCATACTGTCAAACCGAATACTTTTTTTTATTATCAACGTAATGCATTTGTGATAACTTTAACACAAATCTACACTTTATCGAGAATATTTCAGAATTTTTTGATCAATACTTTTCCAGATAGGGAAGGGATTTTTGTCCATTTTTTAAAAATAATACAAAGAAAAATGTGCGCAAGTATTTAGTTTTTAACCCGAGCTTTCAATTGACACCCCACCCGATGATCTAGTAATTTTTTTTTGTTCACCTCAGATTTCACCCACCAAAACTAATTCCTTAAGTCAAAATTTAATTGTCAAAACTGCACATTACGAGGCTGGTTTGAAAAGTCCGTGCAAAAATAAAAACTACTTATGTGCTTGGGGTAAACCTTTTTTATTTTTCGACATAGTCTCCTTTTAGGCTTATACACTTCGTCCAACGATGTTCTAGTTTGTTGATTCCTTCCGAATAATAGTATTTGTCCAAGTCTGCAAAATATCCATTAGTGTCTGCAATCACCTCCTCGTTTGAATAAAATCTTTGTCCCGCCAGCCATTTCTTCAAATTGGGGAACAAATAGTAGTCCGAGGGAGCCAAATCTGGAGAATAGGGGGGATGTGAAACGAGTTGGAATCCTATTTCCATTAATTTTGCGACCACAACTGCTGAGGTGTGTGCTGGTGCGTTGTCGTGATGGAAAAGGACTTTCTTGTGGGCCAATCGCGGGCGTTTTTCTTGCAGCTCGGTTTTCAAACGGTCCCATAACGATGAACAATATTCACCCGTAATAGTTTTACCCTTTTCCAGATAGTCGATGAGGATTATCCCTTGCGAATCCCAAAAGACAGTCGCCATAACCTTTCCGGCCGAAGGAACGGTCTTCGCCTTTTTTGGTGCAGATTCCCCCTTGGTAACCCATTGTTTAGATTGTTTTTTGGTCTCAGGAGTATAGTAATGTATCCATGTTTCATCCACAGTGACGACACGACGCTTAAAGTCCTCCGGATTCTTCTGGAACAGCTGCAAACCATCCTTGCAACACTTCACACGATTCCGTTTTTGGTCAAGCGTGAGCAATCGCGGCACCCATCTTGCTGATAGCTTTCTCATGTCCAAATGTTTATGCAAAATATTATGTACCCGTTCAGTCTCATCATCTCACGCACCTTAATTCCGCATCCATCACCATATGATGGATTTGATCAATGATTTCTGGAGTCGTAACCTCCACAGGCCGTCCAGAACGTTCAGCGTCACTTGTGCCCATATGGCCAGTCCGAAAATTTTGAAACCACTTATAAACTGTTCTAATCGAAGGTGCAGAGTCACCATAATGTTTATCAAGCTTCTCTTTAGTCTCCTGAGGCGTTTTGCCTTTCATAAAGTAATGTTTAATCACCACACGAAACTTTTTTTCGTCCATTTCTTGAAAATCACTCGACTTCCTTGATTCACACGAATGCCAAACACAAAGAAATAGACCAATATGGCTGAAACTTGGTGTGCGTTCATTCAAGAGATGCTACTAACTAAACATGACCTCGATACGCGCCGGTGGTGCCATCTCTCGGACTTTGCACGGACTTTTCAAACCAGCCTCGTATTCTGGGAGAGTACCAGTGTGGATTCAGGAAAAATAGATCGGTTCCAGGCCAGATATTTTTGATTAAGCAAATAAAAAATAATATCTTAGAACAAAATTTGGCACTACACTTGGTCTTTGTGGATTTCAGAGAAGAATATGACTCTGTAAATGGAGAAGGACTCTACAACATAATGGAAGAACTAAAAATTCCAAGTAAATTGATTCGCATGGTGAGAATGACCTTGAATGACACAGAAAATCGAGTGTTGGTTGAGGGCAAAGTATCAGACAAGTTTAAGGTGAAGAGAGGATTAAGACAGAGGGATCCAGTGTCGATATATCTATTTAATTTGGTACTAGAGAAGATAATCCGAAAGTCAGAAATAAAAATAAATGGAACGATATACCAACAAACTTGCCAATGCTTGGCCTATGCGGATGATGTAGCAGTGATTGCAAGAGCAAAAGAGAACCTCAAATAAGCCATAATTAGGATAAAAGAAAGGGGAAGGATGAGAGGACTAAAGATAAATGAGGAAAAAACAAAATACATGGAAATTACAATGAAGAAGGATAATAAAAACAACAAAAGTTTAGATATAATAAACAACTTAGGGAAAAAGATATATATAAATAGCGAAAGGACAGAGATGTTTGGGGGCAATGAATCCAATATTGAAATCAAAGAATGCATCAAGAAAAGCAAAAGAAAGAATATATACGACAGTTGTCAAACCCACGGTGACATATGGATGCGAAACGTGGAAACTGAATGCAAGAGAAAAGGAGACGTTGGGGGTGTGGGAAAGGAAAGCTTTGAGAAGAATCTACGGAGGAAGGAAAGAAGAGGGACTGTGGAGAAGAAGAACAAACTACGAATTAAAATGCCTATATACGAAACCCCTTATGAGCCAAACCATAAGAAGCCAGCGATTAAGATGGTTGGGATACGTGGCAAGGATGAAGGAAGTAAGCCCTAATAAGAGGAGTGGTTGGAAGAAGAGACAAGGATAGACCTCGATCTACATGGATTCAGGCAGTAAAGCAAGATCCGGAGTTGATGGGAATCCCGCACTGGAAAAAGGAGACAAAAAGAAGTGGAGACAAGTATGCAACCAAGCCATAGGCCTCTAAGGCCCCTCGAGCTATATAATAATATAAATATAACGAATAAGCAGTGACGATAAAGGTGAATCAAGTTCACGCGAGCGGAGCCGCGGGCACGGTTAGTTTACTTATAAAATCACTGAAATTTTTTTTATTTCATTCTACACCCATACTTTTGATAAAGCTAATGAATTAGCGAAACACGTGTCAAGTATAAAAATCAATAAAAGTGGAAATTTTACTAAAAATTTAGCGAGTTGATTGAGTGGTCCGTTACTTTGTGACAGTACATTTTAACAATAAAACTACTTCAATACTTCAATATCCCTTTTAGTAAAAATAATTTAAAAAAAGAACTGGACACAATCAAAAATATAGCACTCAATAACGGCTTCCAACCTAAAATAATTAATACCTTAATAAGCCGTAAACGAAAACAAATCACTCTCAGCTTAATCTACCCCGTAAAAGAATACCGAGAAAAGAAAACATTCATACCTCTGACATATTTTGGTCCCATCTCGGATAAAATATCCCAAGTTCTCACGACCGAAAAAAAAAACAAGAATAGCTTTAAAACCCACTCAAAAATTATCCAATATATTTTTTAATGCCAAAGATAAAACTAATAAATATAATAAATCAGGAGTTTATAAACTTAATTTAGACAAGGCGAAATCGGCGCCATCGTTGGAAAAAATTTTCTAATTGAATTTTTTTTCATAACCTTCTCCAGGAGATGCCCCTGAAAGAGGATCAACATGTTGCCGGGCGGTAACCTGGTCCGAATTTGTTTAAACAAATTTTTTTTTAAACAAAGTCCAAAAATTTTCGCCCCGGAACAAGGGGAAATTGGTAAATTGGACCATTTTGAACAAAAAATGTCTCTTGTGAATTTTCTCTAAAATGCGCCGTTTTCGAGATATCGGCGATTTTAGGTGCGAGAAAACCCGAAAATGGCCACTTTCACCTCCCAATATTGGGGTCAAAAATTAAAATTTTCAATATTGCCAAGTGTCCAAATTAAAGTTTGAGATCTCTTCTACAAATTACCGTAGGAAATATTGCAATATCTTTATTTTTAAACATTGTTTTTTAACAGTTAACAAATTGCGTTCGAGCGCCCGCGGCCGCATCGAAACTGTATACATAGATATATACGCAACGCCCGTACGTAGGCGCGAATATATTTATTCAAAACTGTGATACAAAAATTCCAAAAAATATTAAAACTTTAATGATGAATACAAATAATAAGTTTCAATTGGTTCAATATTTATCTAATAATGCTGTAAATTACGTTGCATTAAGTCACACTCAACAATTAATAATATCAGGTGGATTCTATAACATTGAAAAGTGCTATTGTATACAGGGAAATAATATACATGAAATTATTGAGTTAGAAAACAATCACTTAGAGGCTGATACAAGGATATTTTGTCATGCTCGATATATGTTACCTTATAATTCTGAAATAATAATTCATTCCGTTGATACCGACGTTTTTATATTAGCAATTCATTATTGGAGCTTTTTCAAATTAATTGGTTGTACAGGATTGTATTTTAAAGTAGTTGGTCAGAAGCCAAGATTATTGTCTTGTAATGTAGCTGCTGAATATTTAACTAGTCAAGTTTGTCAAGTTTTGCCTGCTTTACATGCGTTTACAGGCTGTGATACTACTAGTAAAGTAGGTACTAAAAATAAAGCTTTAGATTTAGTCTTTGATTTAGATACTCAAAATGCATTAACCCCACTTGGTACTGGCTTACAATTAAATGCCATGGAATTCAATGCATTAGAAAAATTGTATTTGAAAATTTTGAATAAAGCTGGAGAAACAGCAGATAATGCTAGACAAATAATTTTAGAACGTTCTTGTGGGATGGGTATTAATTTTGGAAAAATTCCATGTACATCCGATGCTTTAAAATTGCACATTTCACGAGCTTCACTACAAACGTACATATGGAAAATGTCATTGTATTCTCGGTATCGACATTTAGATGCAACAGAATTTGGTTACACTATAGAAACAGGTGAATTGTTACCCAAATTCATGTTAAAAAATTCGATACCAGATTCGTTAATTAGGCAATGTAAATGTACAAAAAATTGTAAAACTAATGCATGTAATTGCAAAAGCAACAACGTAAGTTGTATACTCAGGGTGGGTGTAATTTAAATATTTGCGAAAATTCTATTAAATATATATAAGTTATATTTCATAAAATTGTTTTAATTCTTCTACCATCCTAATCGAATATTGAATTTTTATTTATATTCATTTGTTATAATAATTAAATTTGATATAACAATTACTCTTTAATAAATAAATATTTTTTACATACTTTTCAAATATATTAATTTTAATAAGAAATCAAGAAACAAAGCTTTATAGAGCATCGCAGTGCGTATACAGTTCCGTGCGCCTACGTACGGGCGTTGCGTATATATCTATGTATACAGTTTCGATGCAGCCGCGGGCGCTCGAACGCAATTTGTTAACTGTTAAAAAACAATATTTAAAAATGAAGATATTGCAATATTTCCTACGGTAATTTGTAGAGGAGATCTCAAACTTTAATTTGGACACTTGGCAACATTGAAAATTTTAATTTTTGACCCCGATATTGGGAGGTGAAAGTGGCCATTTTCGCGTTTTCTCGCACCTAAAATCGCCGATATCTCGAAAACGGCGCATTTTAGAGAAAATTCACAAGAGACATTTTTTGTTCAAAATGGTCCAATTTACCGGGGGCGAAAATTTCAATTTTTGGACTTTGTTTAAAAAAAATTTGTTTTAAACAAATTCGGACCAGGTTACCGCCCCGGCAACATGTTGATCCTCTTTCAGGGGCATCTCCTGGAGAAGGTTATGAAAAAAAATTCAATTAGAAAATTTTTTCCAACGATGGCGCCGATTTCGCCTTGTCTAATTGTCAAGAGTGCAATAGCTGTTACGTAGGCCAAACGGGACGGAATTTCAAGACAAGATTCGCAGAACACAATGCCTCTTATAGGCTAAAAAATGAAAAATCACACTTTGCTAAACATTTCTTAGAAACAGGCCATACTTTTCCCAATATCGATTGTTTACAAATACTCCATATGGCACCTAAAGGGTCAAAACTCAACTTCTTAGAATCTATAGAAATTTGCAGACATTCAAAGGACCATAATATAAATTTACTGAATAGTCAATTAGACGTAGCAAATTCTCTTTTGTTCAAACTTTTTTAACATGTAATAGACCCACATCTGTTCATCATATAAACATAAAATACCAAAAATCTGTTTTTAGTCTTAGTTAAGCGTTTGACAATGTAGTTGTACTACGAAATCGCGATAACGCAATTGTAAAATCTTTACAAATATATTTAGTGACAGTTAACAAAGTAATTAAGTAGTTTTATTGTAAAAATTTAGTGTTTTAATCTCATTGGATCATATAACTATTAAAACATTTATTGACCGTTATCCCTTCCACTCTCTTGACTTGAAGCGATATTGCCCATAAAGTATATGATTCATCTTTTCATTAGAAACTCGAGAGTTATCGTGACGACAGACAGACTGACGGAAATAAATAACTATGTTTGTCGTGATCTAGCTACCCTAAAATGTGAAGAAAAGCAAAAATCTCGATGTAAATATGTTTTTCTCACGAATACAACACTTTCCTTTGGCAAGGAAAATAAAAATACGGGTTTTTAGAACACCTTCTCTCGCATCTCCGGCATAAATAAATAAAACCAACCCCTGTACACTTCTTTCTAGCACCCCCTTCTGCACACATTGCGCAAATTCGTCACAGTGTGCCATGCGGTCCCAGATCAACCACCAGTCGCGGTTTTGTCTCCCCATTCTTTATTTCCTGCTGCCTTTCCTGGCCCTATTGTGTCGCGACTGCACCGTCTCCGATAACCTCATTTGTCTTGACAGGCAAAAATTAATTTAGACATTGTAAGTGAAATTTAACGTATAAATTAAGTAAAAGGTCTTTTGTAGAAATTATTATTTTTTTACTTTAATTGTATTTTCGAATAAGTTTTTTTTTCCAATTTTTAGTGGTGTTTTTGCTTCTGTTCTTGTTGTTAAACTTATATTATTTATCTTAAAAAAACATCAAGAAATATTTTATCGTATAGCCTGTCCCAAAATATAAGATCATGATTTTTGCCCTTTTAAGTAGGCAATATAAAAATTGTCCTTTTGTTTATGATAGGTTGCAAAGAGCAATGCATTGCATTAATGCAAATAAATAAAATTATACGAGGCTGGTTTGAAAAGTCCGTGCAAAGTAGTTAGTAGCATCTCTTGAATGAACGCACACCAAGTTTTAGCCATATTGGTATATTTCTTTGTGTTTGGCATTCGTGTGAATCAAGGAAGTCGAGTGATTTTCAAGAAATGGACGAAAAAGAATTTGGTGTGGTGAATAAACATTACATTACTTTATGAAAGGCAAAACGCCTCAGGAAACTAAAGAGAAGCTTGATAAACATTATGGTGACTCTGCACCTTCGATTAGAACAGTTTATAAGTGGTTTCAAAATTTTCGGACTGACCATATGGGCACAAGTGACGCTGAACGTTCTGGACGGCCTGTGGAGGTTACGACTCCAGAAATCATTGATCAAATCCATGATATGGTGATGGATGACAGAAGAGTTAAGGTGCGTGACATTGCTAGTGCTGTGGGCATTTGGACATGAGAAAGCTATCCGCAAGATGGGTGCCACGATTGCTCACGGTTGACCAAAAACGGAATCGTGTGAACTGTTGCAAGGATGGTTTGCAGCTGTTCCAGAAGAAACCGGAGGACTTTAAGCGTCGTTTCGTCACTGTGGATGAAACATGGATACATGACTATACGCCTGAGACCAAACAACAATCTAAACAATGGGTTACCAAGGGGGAATCTGCACCAAAAAAGGCGAAGACCGTTCCTTCGGCCGGAAAGGTTATGGCGACTGTCTTTTGGGATTCGCAAGGGATAATCCTTATCGACTATCTGGAAAACGGGTAAAACTATTACAGGTGAATATTATTCATCGTTATTGGACCGTTTGAAAACCGAGCTGCAAGAAAAACGCCCGCGATTGGCCCACAAGAAAGTCCTACTATTTGTTCCCCAATTTGAAGAAATGGCTGGCGGGACAAAGATTTTATTCAAACAAGGAGGTGATTGCAGACACTAATGGATATTTTGCAGACTTGGACAAATCCTATTATTCGGAAGGGATCAACAAACTAGAACATCGTTGGACGAAGTGTATAAGCTTAAAAGGACACTATGTCGAAAAAAATAAAAAGGTTTACCCCAAACACATTAGTTTTTATTTTTGCACGGACTTTTCAAACCAGCCTCGTATGTGTTTCTGGAGATGTTTATTTATAGATGCACGTAAAAACAAATGGATAAGAAGTACAAATATACAGTTTGATTGAATGGGGTTTACAAGAGTTGACATATTGTATAAATAAAAATATATTAGTGTTCCGTACAGAACACTTATAAGATCACTTCGGTGTCTGTCTGTCTGTCCGTCTGTCTATCACACCCGATTTCCATCACCGATTGGACAGGATTGGACAGGTCTGGATACCCATACTTTATTAAGAATTGCCCAGGATAGGGAAGAATTCGCCGTGATTACAGCCCAACTTCAGTAATGGAGGTGGTACTATAAGAAGACATTGGTAAAAAAAAGATTTTACTGATAACCGTAAGCAATTTCATAAGTTTCTATCCATTTTATACAGTGCGTGTCCAAAAACAAAGCGAAATTTTCGAAAACACAAAAACTACTTATATATGTTTCTTTCTCGAGCTGTTTCGTTTCTTTCAAAAAAAAAAACTTTTGTTATACCTCAAAAAATGACTACTTACGAGGCTGGTTTGAAAAGTCCGTGCAAAAATAAAAACTACTTATGTGTTTGGGGTAAACCTTTTTAATTTTCCGACATAGTCTCCTTTTAGGCTTATACACTTCGTCCAACGATGTTCTAGTTTGTTGATCCCTTCCGAATAATAGGATTTGTCCAAGTCTGCAAAATATCCATTAGTGTCTGCAATCACCTCTTCGTTTGAATAAAATCTTTGTCCCGCCAGCCATTTCTTCAAATTGGGGAACAAATAGTAGTCCGAGGGAGCCAAGTCTGGAGAATAGGGGGGATGTGAAACGAGTTGGAATCCGATTTCCATCAATTTTGCGACCACAACTGCTGAGGTGTGTGCTGGTGCGTTGTCGTGATGGAAAAGGACTTTCTTGTGGGCCAATCGCGGGCGTTTTTCTTGCAGCTCGGTTTTCAAACGGTCCAATAACGATGAATAATATTCACCTGTAATAGTTTTACCCTTTTCCAGATAGTCGATGAGGATTATCCCTTGCGAATCCCAAAAGACAGTCGCCATAACCTTTCCGGCCGAAGGAACGATCTTCGCCTTTTTTGGTGCAGATTCCCCCTCGGTAACCCATTGTTTAGATTGTTGTTTGGTCTCAGGAGTATAGTAATATATCCATGTTTCATCCACAGTGACGAAACGACGCTTAAAGTCCTCCGGATTCTTCTGAAACAGCTGCCATCCATCCTTGCAACACTTCACACGATTCCGTTTTTGGTCAAGCGTGAGCAATCGCGGCACCCATCTTGTTGATAGCTTTCTCATGTCCAAATGTTTATGTAAAATATTATGTACCCGTTCAGTCGAGATGCCCACAGCACTAGCAATCTCACGCACCTTAACTCTTCTGTCATCCATCACCATATCATGGATTTGATCAATGATTTCTGGAGTCCTAACCTCCACAGGCCGTCCAGAACGTTCAGCGTCACTTGTGCCCATATGGCCAGTCCGAAAATTTTGAAACAACTTATAAACTGTTCTAATCCAAGGTGCAGAGTCACCATAATGTTTATCAAGCTTCTCTTTAGTCTCCTGAGGCGTTTTGCCTTTCATAAAGTAATGTTTAATCACCACACGAAATTCTTTTTCGTCCATTTCTTGAAAATCACTCGACTTCCTTGATTCACACGAATGCCAAACACAAAGAAATAGACCAATATGGCTGAAACTTGGTGTGCGTTCATTCAAGAGATGCTACTAACTAAACATGACCTCGATACGCGCCGGTGGTGCCATCTCTCGGACTTTGCACGGACTTTTCAAACCAGCCTCGTATATGGGATAAAAAGTCCTGAGACTTTCCGAGAGATGGCAGCAGAAACAAAAAAAATCTATATTATTTCCAGTTAGTATCAACTGTCAGAAGATTCATGTAAAATTTTCATAACGTTTTGTCTCTCAGTTTCCGCGTTTTAATTTTTGTTAAAAGAAGCAACAAAAAGAATTTCGTGTGTTGATTAAAAATTACTGTTTCGTCGAAAGCAAACTATATGTCGATGATTTGGCGAATGGAAATGCGGTCGTTCAAGCACCGATGATGCCCCACGCCCAGGACGTCCAAATGAAGCAGTAACTCAAAAAAACACAAAAAAATACACCATATTGTTCTAGATGGCTGCATAGTGAATGTGAGAGATATAGCTGACATAGTGAAGATATCAACAGAGCGCGCGAGGCATATTTTGCATAAATATTTACATATGAAAAAGCTGCAACGTGTCGAAGATTCCGAACGCTGTTTAGCACTGTTGCGGAGTAATTCAAAGGAGTTTTTAAGTTGATTCGTAACAATGGACGAAACACGGAACCACCACTATAAGGCTGAGTCCAACAGGCCGTCCGCAGAGTGGCCGAAACCGCATCAAAGCCCACCAAAGCTCCCAATAACACAAACGTCCACTGGAAAGCTTCTGGTAAGTCTTTTCCGAGATGCGCATGGAATAATACTGATCGACTACCAATATAGAATCTCTATCCGACGACTCAACCAAATATCTATATCAATAAAGGATAACAGAAAAAATAGCCACAAATGATATTCGAGAGTCCGATGACATAGAAAGCATGGACAAAACTAAAAACTAATATGCTAGAAGCAGCAGAAGAAGCATTTGGAAGAAGGACTATAAAGAATGGGGGAAAACCAAACACAAAGCCTTGGTTCAAACAAGAAGTTAAGATATTAGCTGAAGAAAAAAGAAAATCATACCTACAATACAGAGCCAATGCTATAACATACAATGATTATAAAAATGTAAGAAACAGGGTCAACGAGAATATCCAGAGAATCAAAAGAGAGCATTGGAAGAAATTTTCGAACGATATGGAACATCATCTGTACAGAGGACCAAAGAAAATATGGAATCTACTGAGAAATAGAAAAAAAAAACAATAAATGAGTACATACAAAATACAAAAATTACGGTGGAAGAATGGGAAAGATATTTCGAAAAACTCTATAGTCCATCAGAAACCAATTCATTAACACAGGAAATACAGCATGAAGATGAAAATGTTGTCCAACCAAATAGCACCATTTCCTTGAATCAAATACAGCACATGGCAGCGAAACTAAAAAAGAGAAAAGCCCCGGGCATGAACGAAATTAAGAACGAAATGATCAAATATGGAGATGATGAATTACTAGAAGAATTACAGATTTTCTTTAACAAAATACTCACAGCCAAGATTATACCATCCGAATGGAAAGAAAGCATCTTGACACCAATTTTCAAAAAAGGAGAAACGACTGATCCAAAAAACTATCGAGGTATCAGCTTAATGAGTGCGGTACTAAAATTGTTTACTAAAATTTTAGTAGAAGAAATAATGTTAACTGGAATCTGTGAAGAACAGTAAGGGTTTAGAGAGAACAGGTCTACTATAGACGCCATATTTATAATCCGCCAAAGTACCGAAAAAGCCATAGAGTTTAATAAGATAGCCTTTATGTGTTTCATTGATCTTACCCAGGCATTCGATAGGGTACGGTTAACTGATGTCATAACCCTACTAGAAAAAAGGGGAATTCACCCGAATATAATAAAAAAACTATCGAAGAGTTGAACATCAACAACCACACATATGTAAGAGTGGCAAATAAATTAAGCAATAAAATACCTACGACAACCGGAGCCTAAGCCAGAGGTGTCAAACTCAATTTTGCAGAGGGCCATATATTAAATTTAGAATGTGTAGGCGGGCCAGATTCAAATAAAAAAAATGTACTGAATTATTATAACATTTTATTTATTTAATTATATAGTATATAATATACGGTTGTTAAAAATTATATCAAAGTTATAAAAGAGGGTAATTATTTTGAGCTCGAGGATCCAGATACCTGACTTCTCTTGTTTTTGACAAGCTCATTGATGTCAGGTATCATATTCGTTGTAATTATTTTAAGAATTGATTGGAGATGTTCATTCGAAAGTCTTGTGCGATGTTTGTTCTTATTTATTTTCATGACGGAAACATCTGCTCACATAAATAGGTGCTACCAAACATGCAGAGAATGCGTGCTGCGTGCTTTTTTAATTCCGGGTAGTTATCCAAACTCTTGAAATATTGTGTATAAAATGTAAGAGCGTGAATCTCTTTAAATTTTTCTTTCAAAATACTGTCCGATTGAAGATCTATCAACTCCATTTGCAAATGAACTGGTGCCTGTGAAGCTTCAAAATTGAATAGATTGTTGAAAACTGGGAATTCCATTTCATTCATTTTGCGAAAGTCTTCAAAACGATTGTTGAATTCCGTGATCAAATTTTGCAGAAGTTGAGAATATTGATCCAATTTTTTTTTGGTTCACTGTGCCAAATGATTTTAAATGAGGGAAATGATCCAAAGTTTGATTTTTTACCTGAATTTCTCACAGCCTCAACTTTGTTTCAAAGGCTTGAATACATGGATATATTTGAGTGACAATCAGATTTTTACCCTGTAACTTTACATTCAGATCAGTCAAGTGTTTATTCATATCTACCAAAAAGGCACAATCAACCACTAGTCATTGTCATAATCAATTGGGTTGCCTTTTTCTAACATGAAAGCTTGAATAGGGTCACGTAATGCAAAAATTTTTTCTAAAACTACTCCTCGACTGAGCCAACGAACTTCGGTGAAGTAAGGAACATCAGAAAACTTTTCGTCCAAATCTTGTAAAAACTGCCTGAACTGTCGGTGATTTAGTCCTCTGCTCCTTATAAAATTTACTATTTTAATTATAGGTTGCATGACATGGTCCATTTTTAAATGTTTGGATGCCAATGATTCCTGATGAATTATACAGTGAAATCCCACAAAATTCCCTGATGTTTTCTGTTTTAATTTAGTTACAACGCCCGAATGTTTGCCAGCCATGGCAGGAGCGCCATCCGTAGTTGTGCTGCTAAGTACATTCCAGTCGAGTTCATATTCTGCTATCAAATGCTCAATTGCAGAATAAATATCATTTGCTGTTGTAGTACCTGTCAATGGAACGCACTTTAATAGTTCTTCAGTTATTTCAAAATTACTGTTAATACCTCGTATAAAAACAGCAAGTTGAGCTGTATCAACAGTATCGGTGCTCTCGTCAACAGCCAGTGAAAAGTTTGTAAATTCCTTAATTTTCCTCCTTCAGTTGAAGAACCAAATTTTGAGATAAATCATTTATTCTTGAAGCAACAGTGTTTCTTGACAGCGAAATATTTTGAATTATTGACTTTTGAAATGGAAATGAAACATCGGCAACTTTCGACATACAGTCTTTAATAAAATCACCATCAGTGAAAGGTTTTGATCTCTTCGCGATTTCTAATGCAATAATAAAACTTGATTTCAGGGCATCTTCGCTCTCAGTATTAGCTTTAGTAAACATCGATTGTTGACCTTGAAGTTTAGATTTTAAAGATGACGATGTGTCCATTCTTATTTTTTCAGTGTAACAATCGAATTTTGATTTATGATTCGTATCATAGTGTCTCTTCAAGTTAAACTCCTTACAAACAGCAATTGTTTGATTGCAAATCAAACACAGTGGTTTACCTTTCCATTCTATGAAAAAATATGCAATTTCCCATTTAGACTGAAAAAATCTGCACTCACTATCAACTTTACGTTTTTGTGACATTATGCCAAAATCGTAACAATTATGGAACTCGACACAACAATTATGGATATCGCACGCGCACGACACAAACAAATGCACAATACCTTCACAATCACTACTTCGCAGTACAACTAAAATCCTTCTCCGACCGTATCGCTTCGATTACTCGACTCACACTCAACTGACTCACGTCGCGCCGACGCACTCCTTTTATAATGTCGATAAGGAAGGTTCTAGTCTAGACTCGAAGCGCGTGGAAGATTCTATTGTTCTCAACAAAAATAATAGGGTATTTCCGCTTGTTGCTAAGAGATGGCGTTACTGTCTATCTCTCTCGCTTGTCAAGGCACGCGCTGCCCTTGAAATTACTTATAAATGTAGTGTGCGCATTTTAAAACTTCCGTAGAGGAATCGAGTGAAGTCTAAAAGCTCTAAAAAACATGATTCTTCTTTCTGTGACACATTGCGATCGCGGGCCTTATTGATACGTCCCGGGGGCCGGATGCGGCCCGCGGGCCGTATCTTTGACATCCCTGGCCTAAGTCCAATCTTATTTAACATCATAATGGATGAAATTATAAACGAAGTAAAGAAAACTGGGAGAGGATATCGATTGGGAGGCAAAGAAATAAAAATAATATGCTACTCCGATGATGCAGTAATTATATCAGAAGACGAAGATAATTTACAGAGACTCCTACATAAGTTCCAACAAACAGCAAAAGTGTTTAATATGCAAATATCTGTAAAGAAAACAAAATCCCTTACAATATCTAAAAAACCGAAAAGATGCAAACTCGCGATTTATGATCAGAGTGTAGAACAAGTGATGTCCTTCAAATACCTAGGGGCAAACATAACAAGTACCAGGAACCTTAAGGAGGAAGTAAAAACTCAAACAACAAAGGCATCATTAATATCAGGATATTTCAGAGATATAATTTGGAGAAACAAATATATGAGCACCAGGAGCAAAGTAAGAATATACAAAACGTGCGTAAGACCGATCATGACGTACGCGATAGAAACCAGAGCGGAGAACACAATAACAAAACGACTCCTAAGAACAACAGAAATGCGATACTTAGATCGATAACAGGACATTCCTTATTTGACAGGAAGAGATGTGAAGAAATAAGGGAAATGTGCGAAATACAGGATGTGGTGAGATGGGCAAGGAATAGGAGAAGAGAATGGAGAGACCATGTGGACAGAATGCCAAATGACCGGTTGGCTAAGGTTGCAAAAGAGAAACGACCAAACACACCTCGACCGCTTGGAAGATCACCAATAAGATGGTATGAGAGCTGGTCTTCATCATCGCAATTGTTTCTGGGAAACCTTTGAAGTGAACACAGGACATGGTCCTAACGTAGGAAGAAGAAGAAAGAACGATCACTGGAGACTATTACGTTGGTTTATTAGATCATTTGAATGGGAAAATTAACAAAAACAGGCCGAATTTAGTAAAGAAAAAAGTATTGTTTCACCAGCTTACAACTCCATAAAATCGCTGGTAAAATTGGACAAACTGGGCTATGAGTAAGTGGATCGCTCTTGAAGAATAAAATCGATTTTTGGCAAAAACATTGTTTTTTCCTCAAGAGTCTTGGAACTTCCCCCCCCCCCTTGTAGTAGCATTTAAAGATTCGTTTTAGTCAGTTTCCACAAATATTTATTTCGTACAAAACGCGTCTCGATAACGATGTAGTTTTCAATTTCAAAAGCCCTTTATTATTAATTGTAATGGAGTTCCATCAAGTAGAAGCTACGATAATGCATGATTTAAAAGAGGCCGCTACAGCGACAATCAGTTCATCACCTGAGGAAAAAAAAAATCTTGAGCTCCTTCTGAACAAAAATGCGTCGCAGGGCACTAAATCAGGGCTATATCGTCGATGTTCTAACTCGGTGAAACAAAATCCTTCATTCTTGCAGTATCCGCGTTTTTAAGACACTTGCTATAAGAGATATCTAGTTATAGTGGTAAGAGTGGCAGTATGTTTTAAAGAACGATATTCTGAAAAGTTAGATTTCTTTGTGCAGACATGAAATACTCTTAAAAACACAATTTATTTTGTTCTAGATTCATGACCATACCCGAAAAAGTTACAATGGAGTTAGCCCCGCTGCAATTTTTTACGTAATACCATAATTCTCATAAAAACATGGTAACTCACTGGGAATCAAGCCGGCGTCCCCTTTATGTCAAAACCATATGGAAAGACGGTCAGCACCACGTCATCCTAGACAAAACGAAAGAGAATCTACTGGAAACGTCACAACTCAAAAAAACGAAACAAAGTTCCAGCAATCAGAACAGTCACAGAAGCGCTAAAAGTACCAATACGGGGGTCAATCTGAAAGTTTCATCGGTACGAGTGCTGTTATCGGGAGTAAATGGTTTCAAAAACAGTAAAAATATTCATCAAAAGAAGGGTATGGCTGCAAGTAGGGAACATTTTGTTAGTGATAAACCTGAAACGTGGAGAATATCCACCGTAAATCGCCCAATAACAACTAAGAATCTCAATAAAGAAATTTCTTTTAACACGATTCGAGGCACTAAGGCACCAAATCTACGTAAGTCAATTACAGTGGACTCAGAAAGTATCACGACTGAAAAACATCCCGAGCCAGTCCCAAATATCGTTCCAGATAACGCTCTCAGCGAAAAAGTAATGATTTGGCTTGATCTGGCTATTCACCACGGACATATAGACAGGGAGATCAGACAGGAGAAAGCTATGACGGCACAGGCCTGCCCGTTATTGGAAAAACCTTTTAGAAAGAGCTGTGATGTCAGGGAAAGTTACGATATTCAAGAAGAGATCGCTAATTCTTCTATTTTAAAAAATAGTGCTTCGCCCAGAGAAGAAGACATTGTAGTTTACAGTAATGAAGAAGTGGAGGTTCTCGAAGACGACTTTTATCACGTACTTACTCCTAATATAAGTGAAGACTGTACTTGTGAAGAAGTGAAGGCGGATAAAAAATATAAGAGAATTCACACCGCAAAAAGACAGTTACATATCTTTATGCCGAATTTACCCAAAAGGTTAAATGATTGTGATAGTAGTATTTTAAGTAGTACTTCTGCGAATTAAGGTTAAACAGGCGTGGTTTTTGGAAAATAAAGGTTCTTTTTTAATGATTTTGTGCATTTCTCTTACCTGATAGGTGAAACTAGCGACGTCTCTCGCCTGGAAGCGAGACCTTAAAGGAGGGTCAAGAGGGTTTCCTCTATACCTATTAATAAATATAAATGTATATTTTTTGTTACTGATTATTATTATTATTATTAGTGTTTATTTCTGTTATTAACACCTTTTAACGCGTACAGTCCCTGGCCAAATTATTAGACGCACTGTATTTTTTTTAGTAATTTTATGTTTCTTAAGAGTTTTTATGCAATAATGGTATATTTAAACTACAATATTATTGATTTTTATTTAAAAGAATTGTTGTAGACTACATATTTGTATTTATTTTTAACATATGGCAACACTGTGTTGACAAAGTGATACATGAACGTAAATAAGTACAAACCTGTATCAGTCGCGATCGGAATCGAGTCAGGTACGGACGTGTTTCTGTGGCTTTATGGACTGTGATTGTTTGTTTAACAGTTTTATACTACTCAGTTATTAGTTTATTTTGTATGCAGTGTTTTAAAAAAGTAATTGGACTATTTTCATTATGGGTAGAAAATGCGATCTTTCACCACGTAAAAAAGCTGAAGTGAAGGCCCTTGTGATTGCGAAAACATTTACAAACCGAGAAATATCACGAAGATTGGAGGTTTCTGAAGCTAGTGTACGACGCATAAAAAAGAAAATTGAGTCAGGGAAGGAATTAAGCCCGAAAAGAAAGAAAAGATGCGGTAGAAAACCAATTTTCACTCCACGGCCAGAGAGATGTTTGAAGAAAATTTGTGTAGAAAACAGATTTGCTACCACAAAGGTAATAAAATCACAACTCCAGGATGCTAGCGTAAATGCTTCTGAGCGCACTGTTCGAAGAAAATTGAAAGAATTAGATTTTAAGGCCTGTCGCCCCGCCAGGAAGCCCAAGTTAACAGCTGCAATGGAAGCAAAGCGCCTGAAGTGGGCCAAGCAATGGCAAGACAAAGATGTGGACTTCTGGAGATCGGTAAGATACAGCAATTTAATCAATAATTGATACATTATTATCATTTTCAGTTAAATAAAGCAAATAAACATGGAAGTTTATATATTTTTCCTATTTTTGACAGGTCTGCTTCAGTGACGAAAGCACATTCGAAATTTTGCAGAATAAAGCTCAGTATGTGCGTCGTCGTCATCGAGAAAAGTTTCATCCTGATTGTGTCGTCCCGACGGTTAAACATCCCACCAAAGTGATGATTTGGTCAGTCATCGGCGGCAAGGGCACTGGACGTCTGTACGTCGTCAAAGGAATAATGAGGCAAGATCAGTACAAAGAAGTATTACAAAATCGGTTGATTCCGCAGCTCAGAGAATGGTTTGCAAATGGGGAACCATTCACTTTCATGCAAGATGGAGCTCCCTGCCACACTGCTCGGTCTGTTAAAGCTTTTTTGGCAGAAAAAATATCCCTCTCCTCCATTGAAAATGTGTGGGAGCTGATGAAAAGAGAAGTGGCTAAAGATGTGATTACCAACAAAACCCAGCTCCTAGAAAAGATTATTCATGTGTGGAATTATCATCCTCAAATGCAGGAGACAGTACAATCTTGCATTGATAGCATGCCGCGCAGAATTAAAGCTTTGATAGCGACTAAAGGTGGCTCAACTAAATATTGACTTTTACTAACATTAATTTCACTTTTCTTTAAAACTTAATAAACTTATGCTTTTCTAAATTAATGCTGTTTTATTTATGTCAAATAAATAGGTAATTGATTGGATAATATAAAAATAAAAAAACGAATCAATTTAAAATAATAAAACGGTACAATATCACTCGGTAATTAATATTTTACATGAAATCTTGCAGTGCGTCTAATAATTTGGCCAGGGACTGTATATTTGTTACTGATTATTAATATTATTAGTGTTTATTTCTGTTATTAACACCTTTTAACGCATAGGTTGAAAAGTTTTTGGTCTAGCGACTCAAAAAACATTTTTTTTTTTTACAAAATTCGACTGTATTTATCAAGAGCGATACAATCAGTCTAACACTTTTCTAACATTTCTATACCTTTCTTGTAGAAGGATCTGTCTTTGCCTTCAAAATAGGCCAAATTTTCGGCGATAACGTCTTCATTGGAGACAAATCTCTTTCCCGCGAGCATTTTTTGAGGTCTCCGAATAGATAATAGTCCCTGGGGGCCAAATCTGGAAAATACGGTGGATGAGGAAGCAATTCGAACCTCAATTCATGCACTCTTGCCATCGTAACCGTTAATTTGTGACACGGTGCATTATCTTGATGAAAAAGCTCTTTTTTCTTGTTCATTTGCGATTCTGCCCTCAAATAACTTTATATAATATTCGCTATTAATGGTTTTTTTTCCCTTCTCAGCATAGTCGATGAAAATTATTCCATACGCATCCCAAAATAGAGCGGCCAAAACCTTCCCAGCCGAGTCGCTTCGAGCGGCTTTCACCGACTACAGTCCACTCAGCTGACTGCCCATTTGATTCCGGTGTGTAGTGGTGGATCCATGTTTCATCCATTGTCACTTATTGCAGGAAAAAATCCTTTTTATTGCTCTTAAATAGGTCCAAACAGCGCTCAGAATCATCAACACGTTGTTGTTTTGGGTCCACTGTGAGCAAACGCGGTACCCATTTCGAACAGAGCTTTCTCATGCCCAAATGTTCATGCAAAATATCACCAACACGTTTTGATATTTTTAGGGTGTCAGCTATCTCACGCAATTTCACTTTACGGTCATCCAAAATAATTTTGTGGATTTTTTTTTGATGTTTTCCGATGTAACCACCAGCGTTCAGCATCATTTTTATCGGTACGATTGCGTTTAAACTCAGCATACCAGTAAATGATAAGTGATTTTCCAGGGGCATAGTTCCCGTAACACTTATCAAGTCATTGCTTTGCTTGAACGGTATTTTTTCCTATCAAAAACAGTCTTTTTTTTTCCATTGTTTTGAAAATATCGAAAGTAGCGTCACTAAAACCACTGTAACTTCTAAACTAATCGTCGAAATGTCATGAAATTTTAACACGTATCATTTGAAGGTTGTTACTTCCTAAAAATCACATGGATTTTTTTGAAAAGGACGACATCTACATATGTGTCAGGCCAAAAACTTTTCAGCCTACGTATTAGTATATTAAAAAAAGCATTTGAAATTACACAGTCTAGTTACGGCAATATTATGATTTTATCCTCTCTGGGTATTACCAGGAGTATTGTTCTTACTTTCGAAAAAGTGTACTTTTTTGTTTATAAACAATTGAAGTTTGCGAAACGCGTTTTTTCAGCTAAAAATGTGAACAACTCTGATTATAAGTCGAATCGAGACGAAAAAAAACCAAAACCTTCGTAATAAAATTTCCAACAAATCCCCGTTAGTTTTACGTGGGTTGCTATTTATATTTCTGGCCTTGGCAATAGTAAGTGTTGCTAGGTGCCATCTGACGTTTCCATTAGAAACTTGACATTGTTGAACATAATCTTTGAACAAACATTTTGTCATTTGAGCGCAATTTGTGTTGTTTGCAGTAACTTGAAAACTTCATCTCGGGCAAAAAATTGAATTAACTCGTGAACATTTTCGTGCGATTATTTTTCATAACTTTCGACGTAGATTATCAAGACAAGAGTGCATTGATGAACGGTGATGAAACACCATCCTACAGCACTGTAAAAAACTGGTATAACAAATTCAATCGTGGCTTGACGTTGTCCAAAATCGGTTGTTGTGCCAGAAAACATCGATGCTCTGCGTGAACTGATAAAGCAAGATTGTCATGTGACCTATCGTGAGATTGAGGCATCTTTGGGCATTAGTATGACAAGCAACAATAAGATTATTCATGATCATTTGACCGTAAAAAAGATTTGTTCGCGTTGGATCCCGCAACGCTCAAAAGAAGGCTCGTGTCGATTGGTGCAAGGGAATCTTGGAAAAATACGATCAAGGTGCATCAAGGGCTGTGTATAACATCTACACAGGGGACGAATCATGGATCTATGCATATGAGCCCGAAACAAAACAGCAATCGACTGTATGGGTCTTCCAAGACGAGCCAAATCCAACAAAAGTTGTTCGCGGAAGAAGCACATCGAAGCAAATGGTTGCCGGTTTCTTCGGCATTACCGGTCACGTGACGATAGTGGCGTTAGAGCAACTCTGAATGCAATTCGGATTGGTACACGACCATTTTTTTGCCAGAAGTCTTCGGAGAAATTCGGAAAAAATCGAAGAAGAGGCGAATCATTCGTCATCATGACAATGGGAGCTCTCACACATCGGCTCAAACAAAGGAATTTTTGACCGGCCAAAACATCGAATTGGTGGGTCATCCGCCGTACAGACCTGATTTGGCACCCAATGACTTTTTTTTTTATTCCCGCACACGAAAAACAAATTACGTGGTCAACGATTTTCGACACCCAAAGAAGCGGTCGATGCATTCAAAACGCATGTTTTGGAGTTACCTCAATCGGAGTGGAAAAAATGCTTCGAAAATTGGTTCAAACACATGCAAAAGTGTATTGATCTTCATGGAGAATATTTTCAAAACAATAAAATCAATTTCGATCATATATATTTGTTTCTTCATTATTAGGCCCGAAATATAAATAGCAACCCACGTAAGTCGCTCATGTCTGCGTACAAAATTGAAAAAACCGGCAAAAAACTGTTTATTTTCTTTTCGTTTTATTCTACATGGCGACTAAGTGATCCGATCGGCTTGAAACTCTCAAAAAATATTCCTTTTGTTATAACAAAAATACCCTGAAATTTTGGTGCAAAAATATTGAACCCAGAACGCCATTTTATGCCATTTGGTCCAAAACGAATTTTTTTTTTCAAAATTTAGGTCTCGACGTCAGCTTTCCGATTATATTAAAAACAATTTTTTTGGAGACATTTTAAATGCGTTTTTTCGGTCACTTTGAAAAAAAAATTGAAAATTTTTTATCACATCTGGTGGAGAATCGTGAGACCTTTATTAAAAAATTTTCATTTTTGTTAACATTTTTTTTTTTTGTAAATGCCAAATCTAATGTTCGCGGAAGAAGTACATCGAAGCAAATGGTTGCCGGTTTCTTCGGCATTACCGATCACGTGACGACAGTGGCATTAAAGCAACTCTGAATGCAATTCTCAATGGTACACGACCATTTGTTTGCCAGAAGTCTTCGGAGAAATTCGGAAAAAATCGAAGAAGAGGCGAATCATTCTTCATCATGACAATGGGAGCTCTCACACATCGGCTCAAACAAAGGAATTTTTGACCGGCACAAACAACGAATTTATGGGTCATCCGCCGTACAGCCCTGATTTGGCACTCAAGTACTTCTTTTTTTATTCTCGCACACGAAAAAGTGTATTGATCTTCATGGAGAATATTTTCAAAACAAAATCAATTTCGATCATATATATTTGTTTCTTCATTATTAGGCCCGAAATATAAATAGCAACCCACGTAAGTCGCTCATGTCTGCGTACAAAATTGAAAAAACCGGCAAAAAACTGTTTATTTTTTTTCCGTTTTGTTCTACAGATCGACTAAGTGATCCGATCGGCTTGAAACTTTCAAAAAATATTCCTTTTGTTATAACAAAAATACCCTGAAATTTTGGTACAAAAATATTGAACCCAGAACGCCATTTTCTGCCATTTGGTCCAAAACGAATTTTTTTTTTTTCAAAATTTAGGTCTCGACGTCAGCTTTCCGATTATATTAAAAACAATTTTTTTGGAGACATTTTAAATGCGTTTTTTCGGTCACTTTGTAAAAAAAATTGAAAATTTTTTATCACATCTGGTGGAGAATCGCGAGATTTTTGTTAACATTTTTTTTTTTGTAAATGACCGAAAAAATGCAATTATTCTTATTTGATCAATAAAAAGACGGTTAAAATAACTCCAAAAATTTTTTTTTTTAATGGCATCGGAAAGCTGGCACATTTTAAGCTAAAAAAACCGGTTTTGAAAACTTCAATTGTTTATTAACAAAAGAGCACAAGTTTTTCGACGTCCAAAACTTAGGACAATACTCCTGATGATACCCCAGAGAGGATAAAATCATAATATTGTTGTATCTAAACTATCTCCTCATTATTTTGACCTTTTTTACTTCACTTTGGAACTTACTTTGGAACTGGTAGTCCTAATGCAATTACTCGAAAATTTTCATCTACTCTTACTAATTTCCATTTCTCTAATTCATTTATACCATGTTTCTAAAAATGGATAAAAAAATCAGTTACGAAGATATTTATTTATAGAGAAGACTGCAACGATAATTTTAAGCCGGAGATTCTCATAATTTTATTCGTAATATTAATATAATTGTTTTAACTTACTTCCAGTAGTTTATCATATCTCTCTGCAGGAATTAACAATCGCCCGTCCTCTAAATGCATCTCCCTATTTTCTAACAGATTATTCAACACCGGTAGCACGTTCCTTTCGGCTTTTTCCACTCCTTCCAAAACTAAAATTCTCCCTTCAATTGCTGCCTTAACAGCGCTCTAAAAATAAAAGAACTAACTAGATATCTCTCTATTTATTATTTTTACGGGTCCATTCAAAACCAGAGAAGGTATTAAGTAATTTAAAATCAATTTAAAGACATCGTGAAATTTTTAGTCCGAAAACATCACTGCCCCTACCTGTTTGACGGTGAATTCAAAACTACCTACCGATACCCCAGAAAATATATCTATCACTACAGAAAGACGAATAGGACGGACAAAACGTCACAAAACGCAATATTTCACAAAAAAAAAAACAGTTATTGTTGCAGCATGTAAAACGTAAACAACAGGTATTGTTTTGACACCTCATCGCTGGATCTACTGTCTCTCTTCAACTCGCTTTTAAACTACCTCCCTCCTCCAATGTTCATATTGGCTGCTTCAACGTCGTCTATGGTAAAATTTAATAAAAATAAATATTAGGTGTGTCCCCAATTGATTCGATTTATAAGATATTCTGGATTATAATCTGAACGTGATTAATCTAATCTAAATTTGGAGGTGATGGGAGGTGGGTAGAAGGATATCCTCTCTACAACCCGTCATAGATTTTGCGGAGGTCACCCCCATAAAAAAAAACCCATAAACATTGTGTTTTTGGAGTAAAAATATGTGATGCATCCCTTTTATGGGGGATGACTGTCATAAAATCTATGTAGTTCGTGGAGGGGACATGTTCTCCTACCACCCCCATCTACCTCCCAACCCCTCTGGAGGTGGGATTTATACAGGACATGTTAGCGTGTTATTTATTGCAATATTTGAAGTCAAAACTTGGTGAATTATTCACTCACAGCGACTTTTCGCCAGCATGTGGTATGTTGGGAGTGCGATCCATACATTACGGTAAATCGAAGAACGTTATATTTAAACCGTCTGGGAAACACAGTAAAAGTGAGAATAAAACACTAAATTTTTAGTAAAATTTCCACTTTTATTGATTTTTATACCTGACACGTTTCGCTAAAACATTAGCTTTATCAAAAATATGGGTATGGAATGAATCATTTTTCATTCCATACTCATACTTTTGATAAAGCTAATGTTTTAGCGGAACACGTGTCACGTGTGTATAAAGATCAATAAAAGTGGAAATTTTACTAAAATTTTGGTGTTTTATTCCCATTGAATAAGAATTTCCTTCAAGTAACAGCCGACTCAGTTAATTACAGTTAATGTGATTAATAACAAGGAACGACGGAAAACAATGACAGAATAGATGCTTATACTGCACTCTGCCGGTAACTTATTTAAAGCCTTTCCAAACAAAGCCGCCAGCACGGCTGACACTTAATTGCAGAAGCGCACCTTCTCGAGCTTCCCGCTCGAAGGCATAGATGGCGTTGGTGAAGCAATTAAAGGCGAATCGAAAGATCCGAAGCTCCCAAAGTGTTCTTTGTATTTGCCGGACCATCCCAAGACGCGTTTCGCTGTATAACAGCTCAATTGGCCTAGGAGTCGTGATACGACAAAACGCGTCTTGGGATGGTCCGGCAAATACAAAGAACACTTTGGGAACTTCTGAAGTGCGGATCTTTCGATCCATCTTTAATTGCGTCACCAACCCCATCTATGCCTTAGAGCGGGAAGCTTGAGAAGGTGCGCTACTGTAATTAAATGTCAGCCGTGCTAGCTGCGTTGTTTGGAAAGACTTTACATAAGTCACCGACTGAGTGCAGTATAAGCATCTATTTTGTCATTGTTTTTCGTTAGTACCTGGATAAGGACTGAAATTGTGTTCTTTGTATTTGCTGAACCTAGTCCAACTGATGAGCTGTGATACAGCGAAACGCGTCTTGGGATGGTCCGGCAAATACAAAGAACACTTTGGGAACTTCTGAAGTGCGGATCTTTCGATTTGCCTTTAGTTGCTTATCCAACGCCAGAAACGACGGAGATTTCGATGCATGTGCAAGGTCGGGACTGACGGATACCTGGTTAGTTTGGATAGTTCAGGTTTCACCCCTTCCCCCCCCGTAGAGGGAAGATCGTCTTTAACTACCTCCACCCACTCCCCATCTCTTCTGGGGCCGGAGGTGTTTTTTAATCATTACCGTAAAAACAATTTTTTACTTCAAATACACAATATTTATGGAGGTGCCTCATTTTTATGGGATGTGACCGCCACAAAATTTATGGTGGTTCATAGAGGGGACATCCTCTCCTACTACCTTCACCCACCTCCATCACCTCCGGAGGTGGAGCTGTTTTCTTAGCCATTACCCAAAGATGTAATCTTATAATAAAATTTAATACAAAAATTGTAATATACAATGTGCTAATGACCATGCGTGCTATTTTGTTAACTTACTTGATCGAAATATTTTGCGGTTCCTCTAACAATCTCCCTCCTCTGTTTCAAGTCACTTTCTGTGGTATCTCTACTTAAAGCCACGTATTCATGTTCTCTGTTTGTAAGTTCAATGTATTGCATTGCCAAAATTCTTTTTCTGGGCCCCGGTGGACCTATGAGGAAGACATCTTGACCGAGTATATCTTTCTGCATCATCCATCTTAGATGATGAAGAGTTGTTTGGGGTAGAATGTGATGGTCTATAATGTAGAAAAGTTTACTGTAATATGTACGAGCGTTCTATTTTTTTAAGGTTATTTACTTAGCTATAAAAATGAGTAATTAGGGGTGAAAGAGTAGGAAATTTTACAAAAAATAGTACGTAAATCTTTTTTTCCAGATTTTTTTTATTAGCGTGAGAATTTATTAAAAATTCGGATATGTGATGTAAAAGTATATCGCGCCTAACATGTTAATTTGAAAGTCTACGCGCACCGCTCGAAGGTAATCGATATTGCTTATAAAGAGGAGACTTTCAGCTTTCCGATGATACTAACAGTTTTTATTTTTGTTCCTTTATAATTTGTAAAACTTAAAACGAAATTTTCGTTTGCATGGTTTCAACGGGCATACAGTAAATTACAAATATTTAATACAATACAGTATTGAAAAAAAATTCTTGTGCATATATCATTATTACACCATAAGTTTCAATATAAGGATAAAGAAAAATACCCACATTATCTATGTTATTTAAAAATTGAGCTTTAAAATATGAAAATGTGCCTGCTGTAGAGCGCCACTTTTTGCGTTCAAAGCAGTACGAAATGGTCAAAAAAGTCAGACAATTTTTTTTTATCTTTTATTACGGTTAAAAGTATACTTGATATTATAAAAACTTAAAAAAACTTTCTCTTTCTTTGTAATTTTGCTCTTAAAAAAGTATTCATAATAAACGTAGTTTCTGCTTATGATTATTCATACAACTTAAACTTAAAATTTAAAAAAAATATTTAAAGGTGCGAAATGAAAGATAAAAGTCTAAGCTTTAAGTATAAAGTATTTACATTTCGTTTAAAAATCCAGGTAAAAACAAAACAGTTATTGAAAACACAAAAATTCTAAATTACTCAAAGGAATTTTGTTAATGGCGATCGGAGAAGAAACGTGCGCGCAGCGCCACCGGCTCGATCTGTTTTCTGTCATCTGTGCGACACTCACGTAGTTTATATTGGGATCTTACCTATTCATTACGACATCTCGCGACTTTTTCAGGAATTAAACTTGAGGCGCATTTTTAAATCTGTCACAAGCGTCTGTGTAAATTAATGTTGCAAATTTTCTTAAAAATGAACACCGAAATTTTTGCTTTTCGTGAAAAATCAAAAAAAAAAGACTTTTATGCTGTGTTTACAATTGTGAAAGTCGCCTGCAAAAGGATTTAAATGTAGTTTTTCATGCATTTTCAAAAGCGTATTTACGCAATCAGGTTATATTAAGAATCGTTCTAAATCTAGACCACAGAAGCGAGGATAAAAAGTTTGTTGGAAATTACAAAAAATCCCCATACAGCCACTCGTCAGCTTTGCCTAGATCACAACATAAATTAAAGTACCTTAAGTCGTATACTGAATGAAGAAAAATTGAATCCATACAAACCCATTCTATTGCAAGAATTATCTGAAGATGACTACGATAGACGCGTTGAATTTTGCAAGGTAATAAAGGAACGAATCAATAATGATCCTAACCTAATTCATAATTTTGTTTTTTCTGACGAGGCTACATTTTGCCTTAACGGAAGAGTTAACAGGCATAACTGCCAGTACTGGTCTACTGTGAATCCCCACTGGATAATCGACAGTAATTCTTAAAGACCACAAAAGATAGACGTGTGGCAGGGATTTGTGAACGTCATATCATTGGTCCCTTTTTTATCGATGAAAGCGGTATTTACAGTTACTCCAAGAGCAAGTTATTCCAACTTGTGCAGGTCTTTTTCCCGATGAAAATAATTTGGACACCCCTAACAGGAATCTATGGTATCAAGAGGACGCAGTGTAATGTAAATATTACTAATTTTGGGCAAGTAGAAAAAGTTGACAGACCGAAAATTCTCAGAACTGAACGAAAAATCCCAATTGACGCTAAAGTTTGTTCTAAATATTTTAAAAAAGAAGATTACATTCTTACAAGTAAGACAAATTATTTATTTTTCAACAGTCATTTGTTTTTTTGTAATTTGTGTGCGTGTGCCAAAAAAAATTCCTTATTAGATAACATTTTTCAGATTTTAATTTGATAAAATACCGTCTCAGTTATTTTGTGTTCAAAGTCATAAATAGTTAAAAAATATTAACCTCCGAAGTGAACTGGCATTTGATTTGAAACCAGATAAAATTTTTCAGGTTCGAATGTTTCCAATACCTCTTGATATTTCACTTTCCAGGTACATTTGATATCAGTGCAGGTTAAAATACTTAGCTCGTTACCACAATCATTGTAAAAAATAATTTTGATACAAAAATTGAAATGTAAATATTAGACATTTTTAGGTTAGAATCTCACCGGTAACAATACAAAAGAGTTGCGAGGATATGTTTGCATTTTTTTTTTACCTTCCCCGATTCTACAAGAGCAGTTCATAGGATATCAAAATTTCCTGTATTCTACTGTTGATTGTGCCACTTATCTCCACACCTAACACTATAAATCGTAACACCTTTGTTCGTGCCCGGAACAGATGCAAAGGAATTATCGGCGAAACCAAGGAGGCACGCAATCAACGAATTAGAAACAAACTTCTCGCTTGTCCCAACAATTCCAGGTCCTTTTGGGCAGTCGCTACGGCAGTTAGTCAACAAGCGAGGATAAAAAGTTAGATGTTTTATTGGAAATTACAGAAAATCCCCATACAGCTACTCGTCAGCTTTGCCTAGACCACAACGTAAGTAAAGGTACCTTAAGTCGTATACTGAATGAAGAAAAATGGCATCCATACAAACCCATTCTATTGCAAGAATTACCTGAAGATGACTACGATAGACACGTTGAATTTTGCGAGGTCATGATGGAACGAATCAATAATGATCCTAACCTAATTCATAATTTTGTTTTTTTCTGACGAGGCCACATTTTGCCTTATAGGAAGAGTTAACAGGCATAACTGCCAGTACTGGTCTACTGTAAATCCCCACTGGATAATCGACAGTAATTCTCAAAGACCACAAAAGACAGACGTGTGGCAGGGATTTGTGAACGTCATATCATTGGTCCCTTTTTTATCGATGGAAGCGGTATTTACAGTTACTCCAAGAGCAAGTTATTCCAACTTGTGCAGGTCTTTTTCCCGATGAAAATAATTTGGACACCCCTAACAGGAATCTATGGTATCAAGAGGACGGAGTGTAATGTAAATATTACTAATTTTGGGCAAGTAGAAAAAGTTGACAGACCGAAAATTCTCCGAACTGAACGAAAAATCCCAATTGATGCTAAAGTTTGTTCTAAATATTTTAAAGATTACATTCTTACAAGTAAGAAAAATTATTTATTTTTGGACAGTCATTTGTTTTTTTGTAATTTGTGTGCGTGTGCGAAACAAAAATCTCTTATTAGATAAAATTTTTTAGATTTTATTTTGATAAGATACCGTCTCAATTATTTTGTGTTCGTTCCAAGTCATAAATAATTAATAAATATTAACCTCCGAAGTGAATTGGCATTTGAATTGAAACCAGTTAAAATTTTTCCAGTTCGAATGTTTCCAATACCTCTTGACATTTCACTTTCCAGGATCACCAGGCTAAGTATTTTAACCTGCACCGATAAGCAGGTTAAAATACCTGGCTCGTTACCACAATCATTGTAAAAAATACAAAAATTGAAATGTAAATATTCTATCTGTCTCTCTCTCTATGCTTTTTACGGCCACAGCTGCCAGGGCTCTTCGGAAATGTAAATATTAGACTTTTATAGGTTAGAATCTTACCGGTAATAATACAAAAGAGTTGCGAGAATGTTTGCATTTTTTACCTTCACCGGCTCTACAAGAGTATTTCATATATAAAATTTCCTGTATTCTACTGTTGATTGTGCCATTTATCTCGACACCTAACACCATAAATCGTAAACACCTTTGTTCGTGCCCGGACCAGATGCAAAGGAATTATCGACGAAACCAAGGAGGCACACAATCAACGAATTAGAAACAAACTTCTCGCTTGTCCCAACAATTCCAGGTCCTTTTGGGCAGTCGCTAAGGCAGTTAGTCAAAATTTCACCATATCCACCATACCAACACTCACATTGCCAGATAATTTTATTTCAACGACACCTATTGAGAAAGCGAACTTGTTGGCTGAACTCTTTGCTTCACATTCTACTGTCGATTTCCAAGGAAAAACACCACCTACTATTCCCATATTGGAGACAAGGATGCCCGATGTTGTCTTCAGACAGCGTATCATAAAGCGTATTTTAATGAAGCTAGACACCAAAAAGACTTCTGGCGCTGACGGAATACCTGCCATAGTTCTCAAAAACTGTGCGAGGGAACTAACGCCAGTTTTCTGTAGGCTTTTCAACCTATTTTACAAAAAGGGAATATTTCCTTCCTGCTGGAAATGTGCCACAGTTCAGCCAATACCTAAAAAAGGCAAGAAGGCCTTGCCAAATAACTACCGACCAATCGCACTGCTTTCAATAATATCGAAAGTCATGGAAAAGGCTATCAATCAGCATCTTCTAAAATATCTTGAAGGATTCAACATTATTAACGATCACCAATATGGCTTTCGTAAACATAGATCAACAGGAGATCTTCTGATTTATGTAACACATGTTTGGAACAACGCAATTGAACATTTTGGAGAATCTCGAGCGGTTGCTTTTGACATATCCAAGGCATTCGACCGTGTTTGGCACGATGGGCTGTTGCCCAAGCTACGCTATTATGGTATGTCTGAAAAGTACTGTTCATGGCTCTGGTGTTTCCTTAGACAGCGTTCTTTACGAGTGGCGGTCGATGGCCCTTCACTATTAAAGCCGGTGTACACCAAGGCTTCTGCTCTCTTTCTTATTTACATTGAAGATCTGCGATTCAGGTAGATTCATCCTATAATAAGGTAAATTGTTAGGTCTGTTCATTGTCGGCCCATTGTTAACCGGGGCAATAATGTAATCATAGCTGTGTTTATAAGATGCCAATAGAAAAATAAAATAATGTTTTAATTCAGTTACATTTTATTATAATAATTAAAATTAAAATACGGGAACTAATAATTAACTCTAAGAAACGAAAATAAATTACGAATAGGAAGATAATTAGGTATATGAGGTTGCTGGCTGTTCCATGCTATTCCATGTCAGGCTCAGAAGAAGAACTTTGATCAAGATTAACAGTTATCGGATCAATTATTTGGCCAATAATGTTAATGTGGAAATTGAACCACATTTTCTTTTCTTCTCCGATAAAGTGATTTACACATTTTTCCCAGTTCTTCTTCACATTGACATCCGTCATTTTTAATGTTTCTGAAAAGGACTGTTGGCTAAGCTATGCTCTTGTGGTTTGTCTGAAAAGTTCTGTTTGTGGCTCTCATGTTTCCTCTTTACAAGTGGCGGTTGACGGATTTCTTTCTAACACCTTCACTATCAACGCCGGTGTGCCCCAAGGCTCCATAGTGTCTCCTACTGTCTTTCTCATTTACATTAACGATCTGCTGGAAAAGACCGGGAATCCAATCTACAGCTTTGCGGATGACAGTACGCTTATCTCTTCATTCACTTTGAACGCCAGGACATCAGCTACTTGGGCGAATATCTGCAGACAGCAGGAGGTCGTTGAACTTAACAAAGACCTGGAAGAAATTCTATCATGGGGTAACAGTAACTAAGTGGAATTTAACGTTACAAAAACCCAGGCGGCAGTTTTTTTAAAAAAAGTTAACGTTGCTGAACACGACATAGTCATGTCGGGGCACTCCATTCCGTCGCCACTCCATTTATTGGGCGTTAATTTGGGAACAAATATGTCCTGGCATGAACATGTTGCAGGCATCACAAAGAGAGCTTCTCAAAAGTTGGAAACTATATTTCGAACCAGAAAGCTTTACACTCCACAACAATTGTTAATTCTTAAAAAAAAACTGTAGTTTTGCTCACATTCAATAAAGCTGATCTTTTCCGAAGTGAAGCATTACTTGACTTTGATTATCTTCATTTGAAACCCATGCCCGATATTTCTTTTTAAATATATTTTCAACACTTCCATAAATCTTGAATTTATTTATTAGATATCCTACTGTTGTGAAGTGTATAGTTTTATCAAGTATATATTATTAAAGATTTCTGCTACTTCTCTAAAAGTTTTATAATTATCGCCAACTATGAGAATAATTTCAATTTTATCTTCAACCCTCAATTTTACTGGCATTTCTAATTATTGCAAATGCAGACTGACATTAGCTTTGAAGTTTATGGACAGTTGTTAGGTATTTCCAGAGATATGTTCATTTATTACACAGGGCAACAAAAAAATATTTTTGTTTGGGTGCCTGGGATTTTAGAGCTGATTTTAACTATATTTGGGACGCTAAATCTATACATGCAATCCGTTTTTCTCTATCAGCTCTACTTTTTTAGATACATCAACTTATCTACCAATGTGGTTTTTATTCAGTATATTCATTTATGAGAGTTCTAAAATTATTATATATTCATTAATGTAGGTACAATGGTTTTATTGTCAGTCTGTAATTGAGTAAATTCCAGGTAAATCTATAAATAGTGGAACCATTGCCTATCAGGTACCTGAACTGACCCTTTTAATCACCTAACTAGGGTAAGTCTCGTCAGTTTGTGCGTTCTTACTAATGAGAGTAGATCGAATTCGGCGTGTTATTTTATGTTAAGAAAAGAGTGTTTTTGTGTTATTGAACAGAATTAAAATGAGTTCAGGTTCCAGTTCAAGAAGAAGTTGTGTAAATCAACCTGATGTGTTTTGCTATATATGCGGAGAATACATGTTTCAACAAAACAGACAAACTATTACTGACTTTGTAAAGCAAGCGTATCTTGGATACTTTGGAGTTAAGCTTGGTGATCAGGACAAAACGTGGGCCCCGCATCTCGTATGTAAAACTTGTACAGAGCATTTACGGCAGTGGACTACCGGGAAAAGAAAATGTCTAAAATTCGACGTACCAATGGTTTGGCGAGAACCAAAAAACCACTTCAATGATTGTTATTTCTGTTTAGTAAATACTAATGGAATCAATCGAAATAACCGCAGTAAGTGGACTTATCCCAATTTAGACTCGGCAATACGCCCCATCCCGCATTCAGATGAAATACCGATTCCAACATTTCATCAGCTACCACATATCTCTGATGACGAATATTTTCCCTCTGATCGCTCTTCTGATGCTAATAAAAGTTCTGATGCTAATGAAACTAACAGTGACTATGAGGGGACGTCATCAGTTCCTCAACGCTTCAATCAAAATGAATTAAATGATCTCACCAGGGATCTCAATTTATCGAAAAAAGCTTCTGAAGTACTGGCTTCTAGGTTGAACGACAAAAATTTACTGGAACAAGGAACCAAAATTACCTTTTACCGTACAAGAGAAAAAGATCTGCTACCATTCTTTTCTCAAGAAGACAATCTTGTATTTTGTCACGAAATTAGGGGACTCATGAAAGAAATGGGACTTTCTGAATATATTCCAGATGATTGGCGCCTATTTATTGACAGTTCAAAGCGAAGTTTAAAATGTGTCCTTCTACATAATGGGAATAAATATGGTTCAATACCACTAGCTCACTCAACGAAACTGAAAGAAGAATATAATACCATAGCTTTGGTCTTGCAGAAGATAAAGTATTACGAACATCAATGGATGATTTGTGTAGACTTAAAAATGGTAAACTTTCTTCTTGGGCAGCAAAGTGGTTACACGAAATATCCGTGTTTCTTGTGCCTCTGGGATAGTAGGGACAAAACACACCACTGGGTTAGAAAAGATTGGTCTCAGAGAGAAAACATGGACGTTGGGGAAAAGAATGTCATTAACGACGCTTTGGTTGAAAGAGAAAAAATCATACTTCCTCTGTTACATATAAAGTTGGGCTTAATGAAGCAATTTGTAAAGGCTCTTGATAAGAATGGGTCTTGTTTTGCATATATAGGGGTAAAAATGCATCAGTTGAGCACAGTAAAACTCAAAGCAGGGATATTTGACGGCCCACAAATAAGACAATTAATTAAGGATCCTGCCTTCATAAATTCAATGAATCAAGTTGAACGAGAAGCTTGGACATCATTTGTTGCAGTTGTAGAAAATTTTCTAGGCAAACATAAAGCTCAAAACTATGTTGAAATGGTTAACAAGATGCTTAATAGTTTCAAATCCTTAGGGTGCAATATGAGTATTAAAATACACTATTTTCACAGCCACTTAGACCGTTTTCCAGAAAATTTAAGAGACATGAGTGAGGAACAAGGTGAAAGATTTCACCAAGATATTAAAGTTATGGAGGACCGCTGCCAAGGAAGATGGAACATGCACATGATGGCAGATTACTGCTGGAGTTTAAAAAGGGACTGTTTAAAAAAACATTCAAGAATGTCGCGGAAAAGAAGCTTTCCAAGTGTTGAGTGACTATTTCATTTCTTCAATGTTTTTTTTTTTGTTTGTAAGTACGACATAATATTGTATTTTGTATAACTAAAATAAAAATTTCGTATCTACTTTTGTTTACTACACTTACGGATTTGAGTTACAATAATGTAACTTATATTTCTCTAAAATTGTATATCTTAAAAATTTGAGCTCCTAGGTACAAATGAATACGTTATTTGAATTCAGGACATCAAATTGATATAGAATCAGCTCAAAAAACCTCGACACCAAAAACAGCTGTTCCCCTGTGTATCAGCCTAAAATTTGTAGTGATTTCGTTTTCTTTTATTCAATAAATAATCCAACAATTACTGATGTGTTTACTGGAGTTTTTTTGAATTTTTAACTAGAAAGGTCGAAAAACTAAAACTGAGCATAATTTTTTAGTTCCTATTAATATTTTCAATAAATATTTTGCTCTGTATTTAAATTTAAACATATTTACTCTTCATTATAAATCATTATTTTTTATTTTCCCTGTACACCATCAAATATTTTAAACTTTTTGATCCTTGATTATGGACTTCCATGTGATGCAGAACTGTTTATCAAGAATACATTTTTTTGTATTATGTAAGATAAACGTTTTCTCCATTTGTATAAAACTTTTTGGGACACACTGTATAAATAAATATACTTTCATTTATTTTTTTTTATATACACTGCCTGCCATTTTGGAACACCCATTTGAATTTTCACCCCAAAAAAATCCCTTAGTAGACATTTTAAAAAGAAAATTGGGAAATTAAATGAATTAGGTACTCTCTGGCGGCCATATTGAATCCGCCATTTTGAATTTTTCAAATCTGTCATCAGAACCCCGAGAAACCCCTTAATAGCCAATTTTAAAATATTTAACGGTATTCAGAAACGTTAATTTAATTATAAATGAAGTTGGAAGCATAATTCCCACTACAACTGAAGAGGTTACACCAGCCATCTATATACTATTTTTTTGTAAAATTTCCCGTTCTTTCACGTGATGCTATTAGTTTTTCGATATCTTTTTTATTTTTCGAGATATTTGCGAAAAACCTAAGTTTTCTTTTTATTTTCGACTAGCCGGGCCCGCGGCTCCGCTCGCGTGGACTTGATTCACTACTATCGTCACTGCTTATTCCTTATGTTACCCAACGCAATAAAATATCTCCCATTATTTCTCCTTATCTCCCAATATTTCTCCTTATTTCCCATTATCTCTACATAATTTCCATTATCTAGGCTTATCTCTGCTCATCTCCCATTATTTCTCCTTATCTCCCATTATTTCTCCTTATCTCCCATTATCTCACCTTATTTCCCATTATCTAGGCTTATCTCGACTTATCTCCCATTATTTCTCCTTATCTCCCATTATTTCTCCTTATCTCCCATTATCTCACCATAACTCCCATTATTTAGACTTATATCTCCTTATCTCCCATTATCTCTCCTTATCTCCCATTATTTATACTTATCTCACCTTATCTCCCATTATCGAGGCTTATCTCGACTTATCTCCCATTATTTCTCCTTATCTCCAATTATCTCACCTTATCTCCCATTATCTAGGCTTATATCGAATTATATAGAACATATGTATAAATTTATAAAAACACGTAAATCGGATAAGTGGTTCTCGAGTGATAAGCGCACTAACGGACAGACAGACAGACAGAGAGACGTTGCATTTTATATATATTGTATTCTTTGCTACATGATATTGTTCCATATTTAATGCTTTAGGGAGTGTATTGCAAGAGAACGCGCTAGCGACAAACTTTTCTCCGACTTAATTCACTATTATCGTCACTGCTTATTCCTTATGTCACCTAATAAAATGTAGCCTATAACCTGGCCAGAGAACATACATATGGTTATTATTATATATATATTATAGATATTCTCTGCTACATAATATTGTTCCATATTTAATGGTTTGGACTGTGTATTGCAAGAGAACGCGCTAGCGACAAACTTTGTCCGACTTCATTTACTATTATTGTCACTGCAATTCCTTATGCTACCTATCGTAATAAAATGTAGCCTATAACCTGGCCGGAGAAGATATGTATGTTTAAAAAAAAAAAGTACGAAAATCGGATAAGTGATTCTCCAGTGATAAGCGCACTAACGGACAGACAGACAGACAGAATACGTTGCATTTTATATATATTATAGATGTAATAAAATATATACCTATAAACATATGTATGAATTTAAAAAATCACGTAAATCGGATAAGTGGTTCTCGAGGGATAAGCGCATTAACGGACAGACAGACAGACAGACAGACAAACATTGCATTTTATATATATTATAGATATAGATTATTTTTATTATTATATAACCTGGCCAAAGAATGAATTTAAAAAAAAGACGTAAATCGGATAAGTGGTTCTCGCGTGATAAACGCACCAGTGGACAGACAGACAGACAGAGAGACATTGCATTTTATATATATATTATAGATTCTAGAGATTCTCTACTACATAATATTGTTCCATATTTAATGGTTTAGACTGTGTATTGCAAGGGAACGCGCTAGCGATAAACTTTTTTAAGACTTCATTCACTATTATCGTCACTGCTCATTCCTTATGCTACCTATCGTAATAAAATATAGCCTATAACCTGGCCAGAAAACATATGTATGTTTTAAAAAGAAAAGTACGTAAATCGGATAAGTGGTTCTCCAGTGATAAGGTCACTAACGGACAGACAGACAGACAGACGTTGCATTTTATATATATTATAGATTTTGTAGGCTTAGCGTACACTTTAGAGCAGCAAACTTTTTTATTTGTATTCTATGTTCAAAAAAACTACCTGTATGCCCAAATTCAGCATGTTAACATTTAATAAGAGCCAAAATTTGCCTCTCACGACTGGGCTAAAAATAATAATAATTTACATAATACTCACAATATAATCGAGGAACCAACTGGGGCTTCCTAGGTTTTTCTATATTTTTAACAATTTCTCCTATGGCAACATTGTCCCTTGTAACATATGCGCGCACACTATTAAATACTATATTATCTGGCTTGGCGCCGTTGACTATCTTCATTAGTGTTTGTAATCTACGGTCCGTTGTGGACGAGGCACTCGTGCGAATCATTTTTCAACTTGCCAATTCACTGTTGGAAAAGAAAATGAATCAAACACTTGTTTTAAAATAATATTTCAACTGGTTCTTCAGATAAACGTTACCAGTTAGTGCATTTTGTACCTTTTCTATGAACTTTGTGATGTTTTAAATGAGGTTAAGTTGGACTTTAAACGCGATGTTGCCAAAGTTTCTACTATCAGATCCTGGAAATTATTTATAAATATTATTCGATAAGATTATATAGTAATTGTTGATGCAATAGAGTAGTAACCACTTTTACTAATTGTATGTATGTATATACAGTGTCACAAAAAAATGCGTTCCATATATTTACAGAAAGTTTTTTGTTGTTGCCAAATGTTTGAATATACTTTCATTACAGGTCTGACGCTGTGACATATTCCTAATTGTATTTTGGTGATACTTTTTACACACAATTCGGATTCCGAAAAGGCATGAGGACACGGGAAGCTTTGTTCTCATTAAATGTACTGGTCCAGCGTTGTAAAGATATGAATGTACATGTATACAGGGTGAGTCAACAATAGAGTAAAGCTCATTATCTCATTTGTTTCTGGAAGGACGAGAAAATGTTAAATACAATAGTGTTAGAGAATGTTAAGGTGCACAGTTTAAAATTATTTTTGAGTATACAGGGCACTTCAAACAAGTGTGGCCGATATAACATATGTTTTTTTTTAAATGAAACATCCCGTTCGTAATTTATTTTTAAATTCTGCGTAAACTTTTATAACTTTTTTATTAATAATGTTATATACCTAAACCTAATAGTTTTTCTAATATTTCAATTTTTTTCAAAAAGTATTAGTTTTCAGTTTTGTACAAGGCTGGTTTGAAAAGTCCGAGAGATGGCACCACCGGCGCGTATCGAGGTCATGTTTAGTTAGTAGCATCTCTTGAATGAACGCACACCAAGTTTCAGCCATATTGGTCTATTTCTTTGTGTTTGGCATTCGTGTGAATCAAGGAAGTCGAGTGATTTTTAAGAAATGGACGAAAAAGAATTTCGTGTGGTGATTAAACATTACTTTATGAAAGGCAAAACGCCTCAGGAGACTAAAGAGAAGCTTGATAAACATTATGGTGACTCTGCACCTTCGATTAGAACAGTTTATAAGTGGTTTCAAAATTTGCGGACTGGCCATATGGGCACAAGTGACGCTGAACGTTCTGGACGGCCTGTGGAGGTAACGATTCCAGAAATCATTGATCAAATCCATGATATGGTAATGGATGACAGAACGGGTACATAATATTTTGCATAAACATTTGGACATGAGAAAGCTATCCGCAAGATGGGTGCCGCGATTGCTCACGCTTGACCAAAAACGGAATCGTGTGAAGTGTTGCAAGGATGATTTGCAGCTGTTCCAGAAGCATCCGGAGGACTTTAAGCGTCGTTTCGTCACTGTGGATGAAACATGGATACATTACTATGCTCCTGAGACCAAACAACAATCTAAAAAATGGGTTACCAAGGGGGAATCTGCACCAAAAAAGGCGAAGACCGTTCCTTCGGCCGGAAAGGTTATGGCGACTGTCTTTTGGGATTCGCAAGGGATAATCCTCATCGACTATCTGGAAAAGGGTAAAACTATTACAGGTGAATATTATTCATCGTTATTGGACCGTTTGAAAACCGAGCTGCAAGAAAAACGCCCGCAATTGGCCCACAAGAAAGTCCTTTTCCATCACGACAACGCACCAGCACACACCTCAGCAGTTGTGGTCGCAAAATTAATGGAAATAGGATTCCAACTCGTTTCACATCCCCCCTATTCTCCAGACTTGGCTTCCTCGGACTACTATTTGTTCCCCAATCTGAAGAAATGGCGGGACAAAGATTTTATTCAAACGAGGAGGTGATTGCAGACACTAATGGATATTTTGCAGACTTGGACAAATCCTATTATTCGGAAGGGATCAACAAACTAGAACATCGTTGGACGAAGTGTATAAGCCTAAAAGGAGACTATGTCGAAAAAAAGGTTTACCCCAAACACATAAGTAGTTTTTATTTTTGCACGGACTTTTCAAACCAGCCTCGTACATAAGTCAGAAGATCTCCTGTTGATCTATTTTTACGAAAGCCATATTGGTGATCGCTAATAATGTTGAATCTTTCAAGATATTTTAGAAGATGCTGATTGATAGCCTTTTCCATGACTTTCGATATTATTGAAAGCAGTGCGATTGGTCGGTAGTTATTTGGCAAGGTCTTCTTGCCTTCTTTAGATATCGGCTGAACTGTAGCACATTTCCAGCAGGAAGGAAATATTCCCTTTCTGTGGGATAGGTTGCAAAGTCTACAGAAAACTGGTGTTAGTTCCCTCGCACAGATTTTAAGAACTATGGCAGGTATTCCGTCAGCGCTAGAAGCCTTTTTGGTGTCTAGCTTCATCAGAATACGTTTTATGATACGCTGTCTGAAGACAACATCGGGCATCCTTGACTGCATTATGGGAATAGTAGGTGGTGTTTTTCCTTGGAAATCGAGAGTAGAATGTGAAGCAAAGAGTTCAGCCAACAAGTTCGCTTTCTCAACAGGTGTCGTTGCAATAGAATTATATGGCGGTGTGAGTGGTGGGTATGGTGTATTTGGTGAAGTTTTGACTAACTGCCTTAGCGACCGACCAAAAGGACCTTGAATTGCCGTGACAGGCGAGAAGTTTGTTTCTAATCCGTTGATTGTGTACCTCCTTGGTTTCGTCAATAATTTCTTTGCATCTGTTTCTGGCACGAACAAATGTGTTTCGATTTATGGTGTTAGGATTTTCGCGCCATTGTCGGTATGCAAGAAGTTTAGAAGCAACAGCTTCTTTGCATTTTCGGTCAAATCAAGGCTTGCCGTTGGAAGGGCATTTCTTCGAAAAAGGGATGAACATTGGAAACCTCCCTGGCGCAGTCAGATGGGTCGTCGGATCGAAAACAAACGTCTAACCGAGGGAAAGTTCGCAAATATTCCATGAGATCTTCCCATTTAGCAGACTTGTAGTGCCAAATCTTGCGCGGTTTAGGCGCCTCTCTGTCATTGATTGGTAGAATACTCGATGTCGAAAGTAGTTTATGGTCGGAAGAACCTAACGGCGGATTTGTAAATCTCCGGATTGGTGGTTACAAAGGGATCAAGAAGACTGGCAAATTCTCCGTCTCGATCAAGGATCCGAGTTGGTTCGTCAATAAGCTGAGTTAAGCCACAACTGATTGAAAATGATTCGGCTTCACGACCTTGTTCGTCGGTAGTATTTGAATATTTAAGCCAGTTGATGTTGTGGACATTAAAGTCGCCCAGGATGGCAATTTCGGCATTTGGATAGTTAATTTGTAAATGATCGATGGTGTCTGCAAGGGAAGCGAAAAGTGTTCTAAAGTTAGGATCACTTGGTGGTCGATAGAGGATACAGACGAACCTTGTGGTTGATTGACTCGTTATTTTTAACCACATAACATCAAAGTTTGGGGGCTCCAGAGCCTCTTCTCGTTGGCAAGAGAGGTCGCTTCTGACATAAAGACAGATTCCAAAGTTACGCCTAAATCGGGAATAGAAGTCGTACCCAGAATAAAGATAGTTAACTGTGCTGGTCGATGAACTGACCTTAGTTTCACAGAGAGCGAGTACCTGAGGTTTATTTGATTGCAGGTGTTGGTGCACTGAATTTATGTTCGTGTTTAAACCTCGTATGTTGCAAAAATCCATTTTGAAATTCTGATCTCTGCATGTCGACGCCCCTGAACCAGCCCCTACCCGGAGATCCGAACGGGGGGCTATTTCACCTCCGGAATTTTTTGTATCCAGGTGCCTCATCATGCTATTTGGTCCCACAGTCCGGGACATCGGCACAGCCACGAAACGTTAAGCAACTTCACGCAGCCTAAGCCGATGCGATGGTATCACACCGGGCGATGCTGGTGGGATCTGGGCATCTACCATCTAGGTTGTTCTTTAAGTTGCCTCCTACGACAGGCAGAACATACCGGGGGAGATATTCTATCCCGCTCCCCCACGGGGTAAGTATGTCATATACCTATTTCTAATAGTTTTCGATTTATTCTGAATTTTTCAATTTTTACCCTTGTTTTTAATACACTTACGCTATTGCGAAAACATAAATAAATAGTTAATAATAATTTTAATATGGTTTACCTTATGTAATGATTAATTATTATGACGTAATAAATGTTCAAAAATATGCTCATCTACTTGAATTCACGTGTTTAGTTGTTTTACTATATTTTCCTTCACTTTCCTTAGCATAAAGGGCATTATTGTTCTGCGTGCATCCCGTATCCTATTTTCCATATCTACTGGTGTTGTAGGGGGATTCACATAAACACGATCTTTAATGTAGCCCCACAAAAAGAAATCTAAAGGTGTTAAGTCACATGATCGAGGGGGCCACTGAATGAATCCATCCCTACCGATCCGTTTTTGTAGGTAAGGATCGTTTAAAAATTCCCGAACTTCCCGGTGGTAATGAGCAGAAGCAGCGTCTTGTTGAATCCATATTTGTTCCTTTTCAAAATCTTCAAGAAGCTGGGATAATTCGTCTTGTAAAAATTTAGATATCTAGGCCCGGTTACCGGTTCGCGAAAAAATACGGACCAATAATTCGAAAATTTAATGCTCCACACCATACATTAAGCGACCAATGGTTTTGAACATCCCAGATCCAAATTGGATTAACTGTAGAATAATAATGCATGTTATGGCTGTTAACTGCTCCATTACTGCGAAAAGTAGCTTCATCAAAAAACATTATTTTGGATAAAAAATTTGGATTGGCCCCTGTTGCTCCATTCATGGTGGTACAAAGGTTTACTCGTCGTTCAAAATCACAGTCTTGAAGTTCTTGGTGTAGTTCCATATGAAAGGGATGATCCAAAGCAGCCAAAGTGGTCCAAGTCGCCAAAAAAAATTATGGCATCAGTTTTCTCGGATGCAAAAGGAGTTTTGTTAATTGATCACCCTCAAACCGGTAAAACAATTATTTGTAGAGTATTATTGCAACCTTTTGGACCAGCTGGATGAGAAAATTCGTGAGAAAAAGCCCGGTTTGCAGAAGAAAAACATCATATTATATCATGACAATGCACCTGTGCTCACAGAGGTGCTTTAGCAACAGTAAAACTGGTCGGATTATCGGAACGTCCACCTTATTCGGCAGATCTGGCTCCATCTGACTTGCATCTATTCCCAGTCTCAAAAGATTTTTACGTGGGAAGCGTTTTTCAACAAATGATGAGGTGATAGCATCTGTAGATGGGTATTTTGAAGGTTTTCCGGACCACCACTTCAGAGATGGGGTAAATGAATTGGAAAATCGCTAGAAAAAAATATGTTGAGCTTAAGGGAGATTATACTGAAGAATAAATGTATTTAGACTCATTAATTCGTCTTGTTTCATTTTCGCTTTCAAAACTTATTGACTCACCAATGAGAACGGCCCATTTTCAAACAACTGATAAAATCAGATCAATTTGTTCGTAGAATATTATTAATGAGTCTTATCCTACGTCTTGCTCCATCTGTTAAAACATAAAAACATTTCAATCATCAATATAAGAAATTATGTCCTATTTTAGTAATGTAGCTCGAGTAATATCCTTCAGATGGCGCTACAAGACGCTAATTACTCATTAATTTAAAATGTTTTATCGATATGCAATCCAAATCATTGTCGCCGCTTAAATTTATAGTTTCACAAATTACCGTACGATGGCACTTTGATAAGCTCAGTGTTCTGAAGAATAGTGCCAATAAAAAATCCATTTCATGTAACTAATTGTAAAGCACTGGTGTTGTTTCAAAGATTTTCCGGGAGCGATGAGCACTTGATAGTGATATTTTTGCTTTACAGGTTATCTATATATATATATATATATATATATATATATATATATATATATATATATATATATATATATATATATATATATATATATATATTTTTAATGGTTAATTTTTTTAACGTTTACTTCACCAATCTGTCGATGAATTTTGACCGCTTGCATTTAAGAAACGAATTACTGCGCGTATTTTACAATCAGCGGGATTTTAAATGGTCTGAGGCGTTTTAAACACGCACAAACAAACGTAAACTCGGATGAATGCTTCCGTAATGGCATCTTTGGCTAGTCTATAGATGCAGGTACTCAACGCGGGTCCGAGAAACGCGATCGCAACGTTGCAGCGGCCATATTTTAAAACGGTACTTACTTACGAAGCTGGTTTGAAAAGTCCGTGCAAAGTCCGAGAGATGGCACCCACCGGCGCGTATCGAGGTCATGTTTAGTTAGTAGCATCTCTTGAATGAACGCACACCAAGTTTCAGCCATATTGGTCTATTTCTTTGTGTTTGGCATTCGTGTGAATCAAGGAAGTCGAGTGATTTTCAAGAAATTGACGAAAAAGAATTTCGTGTGGTGATTAAACATTACTTTATGAAAGGCAAAACGCCTCAGGAGACTAAAGAGAAGCTTGATAAACATTATGGTGACTCTGCACCTTCGATTAGAACAGTTTATAAGTGGTTTCAAAATTTTCGGACTGGTCATATGGGCACAAGTGACGCTGAACGTTCTGGACGGCCTGTGGAGGTTACGACTCCAGAAATCATTGATCAAATCCATGATATGGTGATGGATGACAGAAGAGTTAAGGTGCGTGAGATTGCTAGTGCTGTGGGCATCTCGACTGAACGGGTACATAATATTTTGCATAAACATTTGGACATAAGAAAGCTATCCGCAAGATGGGTGCCGCGATTGCTCACGCTTGACCAAAAACGGAATCGTGTGAAGTGTTGTAAGGATGGTTTGCAGCTGTTCCAGAAGAATCCGGAGGACTTTAAGCGTCGTTTCGTCACTGTGGATGAAACATGGATACATTACTATACTCCTGAGACCAAACAACAATCTAAACAATGGGTTACCAAGGGGGAATCTGCACCAAAAAAGGCGAAGACCGTTCCTTCGGCCGGAAAGGTTATGGCGACTGTCTTTTGGGATGCGCAAGGGATAATCCACATCGACTATCTGGAAAAGGGTAAAACTATTGCAGCTGAATATTATTCATCGTTATTAGACTGTTTGAAAACCGAGCTGCAAGAAAAACGCCCGCGATTGGCCCACAAGAAAGTCCTTTCCCATCACGACAACGCACCAACACACACCTCAGCAGTTGTGGTCGCAAAATTAATGGAAATAGGATTCCAACTCGTTTCACATCCCCCCTATTCTCCAGACTTGGCTCCCTCGGACTACTATTTGTTCCCCATTTTGAAGAAATGGCTGGCGGGACAAAGATTTTATTCAAATGAGGAGGTGATTGCAGACACTAATGGATATTTTGCAGACTTGGACAAATCCTATTATTCGGAAGGGATCAACAAACTAGAACATCGTTGGACGAAGTGTATAAGCCTAAAAGGAGACTATGTCGAAAAATAAAAAAGGCTTACCCCAAACACATAAGTAGTTTTTATTTTTGCACGGACTTTTCAAACCAGCCTCGTAAACAACGTATATCGGCGGTAATATCCGACAGCATTGTCCAAGTGCCGAAACACATTTTTAGTGTTCCGTACAGAACACTTATAAGATCACTTCGGTGTCTGTCTGTCTGTCACACCCGATTTTCACCGAAACTATTTGTCATAGAAAGTTGAAATTTGGTAATAATATAGGAATTGATGGCCTCATCAGAGCCATGTAGTTTTGAAAGTTAAATTTTGACTTGGGGTTAGTTTTAGGGGGTGAAATCAGAAGTGAAAAAAAATTTTTTTTACTAGGTAATCGAGTGTGGTGTCAAATGAAAGCTTGTGAAAACACGAGTAAAAAATATACATATAATGTAATACTTGCGCGCAATTTTCTTTGTATTATTTTTAAAAAATCGCGAAAAAATCGCTGTCCCTCGCCTTATCTCGAAAAGTACTTATCAAAAAATTTTGAAAAAATTCTGGAATATTCTCCACGGGGTATAGATTGAACGAAAATTATCACAAGTGCATTATCTGTAATAATTTATCTGGCATATAAAAAAAAAAAAACAGAAATTTCAAGGTCATCAATTTTCAGTAAAGATTGGAAATAAACTTTGTTGAAAACTCATTTGGGGTGTGTTTTGTGAAGTCACTGATCGATCATTTTATACTTCCGTTACAATATTTTTTATTTTAAAAGCAATCAATGTACGGAACACTAATTGCGCAACTTCAACTTGCACTTGACCGGTTATTTTTTTTTTTAACGTTTACTTCACTAATCTGCCGATGAATTTTGACCGCTCTCCCGTCTCTGGCATTTAAGAAACGAATTACCGAACGGATTTTAAAACGGTTTAAACACGCACAAACAAATGTAAACTCGGACGAATGCTTCCGTAATGGCATCTTTGGCTAGCCTATAGATATAGGTACTCAACGTGCATGCACGGAACGGCGATCGCAACGTTGCAGCGGTCATATTTCAAAACGGTACTTACTTAAACAACGTATATCGGCGGAGATGTAATATCCGTCAGCATTGTACAAGTGCCAAAACACATTTTTGTATTTCACCGTACCTCTTGGACGACGCGATAATGTTGCCACTGGCGTTATAATACTGTAATAATTAGAACGTCATTCAAGAAAAAAGTACTTTAGGACAAAAATGGCGCATTTTCTCCCAGAACTTCATTTCCAACACGTGAAGAATTAGGGCCCGGTGGTGGTAAATATACAAGTAACAAGGTAGGCTATAGGGAGGAACGCAGCATTTATTTCAACATCAATACCACTTATGACAGTCAGCTGTCAATTTGTTGATAACAAAAGTGACATTTACAATTTGAATAATATAAAATGAGTCTACTAAATGGCTTTTTTAGTTTTCGATTTTTAGGTGCTAAAATGGTACAACCAATACGTTTTAATTATAATGATACAAGGAAGAATTTGAAGATTGGAAAGCATACCAAGGTATGTTAATATCTTTCGCTTTTTATTACTAAATTTGAAATAGGGTAAACAATTCCTGAATCACTTACTATTCTTTATCGTTTGTGCTACTATTGCGAACTAAATCCATGAGTTCGAAGCCCCATGTAACCAAAAAATTTTTTTAAGTATGAGAATTCTAGGATAATCATGTCGGTTTTAAATCCTTTACTTCGAGAACCACCAAACGGTCGTCTTGGTCTTACTTTGTTACATGTAATAGAATATTGCTCGTAATTGCTGCTTTTCTGTAATTCATTTTGAACATAAAAATTGTTTTGAATTAATAGAGAAAATAAAATCAGTAGTTTCTGATGGTTGTAGCTTCTACTTGATGGAAATTCATTATAAATATATAATAAAAGACTGTTTTTAGTCAATTTCCACTGGTTTATTTATAATTGTGATGACGCGTTTCAGATTCACATTTTACACTGAGTGTAAAATGTAGATCTGAAGAAGCTGCATCGACAGCGAAACGCGTCATCACAATTATAAATAAACCAGTGGAAATTGACTAAAAACAGTCTTTTATTATATATTTAAAATCAGTAGCAGAGACGAATAGAGATAAATCTGCCTTTTCAAGCAGTAAAATTGAATACGAAAACCACCGACATTATTTTCCTATCAATCTAATAATGATGATCTTCAAACATTATAACCCAGTCGTTAGAGGTAAATTTTGACGAAAATCTTTCATTAAATGTTAACTGGCTGCATTTTTTGGACGTAGAATACAATAAAAAAAAGTTTGCTGCTCTAAAGTGTAGCCTAAGCCTACAAAATCGAAAATAAAATGATCAATTCGGTTTTATTTTTTTTTTTTTTTTTTTTTGCAAATATCTCTAAAAATAGAAAAAGATATCGAAAAACTAATAGTATCACGTGAAAGAACAAGAAATTTTACAAACAAATAGTATATAGATTATTTTTTTTTTAGTTTTACCGTAATTTAAAAAAAAAATATTTAAAATAAAATGGCTGGTTTAACCATTTCAGTTGTAGTGGGAATCATGCTTCCAATTTCATTTATGATTAAATTAACGTTTCTGTATACCGTTAAATATTTTGAAATTGGCTCTTAAGGGGTGCGGAATACGTATCCGATGACAGATTTGAAAAATTCAAAATGGCGGATCCAATATGACGGCCAGAGTGTACGTAATTCATTTACTTTCTTCGAGTAATTTAGAATTTCTGTTTTCAATAACAATTTTTTTTGTACGTATATGTTCAAATGAAATATAAATACTTTATACTTAAAGCTAAGATTTTTATCTTTCATTTGCCACCTTCAAATATTTTTTTATTATTAAAATTTCGATGTTTTCATATGTATTGCGAAGACTTAAAGTACAAAAAGTCCAAAAAAAAATTCCTTAGCAGCTAGCGACATGCAGTTTGAACAGGGTTGTACAAAAAGACGTTCTTTAACATGTGTTGTAGCAGGGAATGTACGAGGAAAGCTCGTTCTTGTATAAAAATGGTTCAATTTTTAATTATTCTAAAATTTCGATGTTTTCATATGTATTGCGAAGACTTAAAGTACAAAAAGTCCAAAAAAAAAATTTCTTAGCAGCTAGCGACATGCAGTTTAAACAGAGTTGTACAAAAAGACATTCTTTAACATGTGTTGTAGCAGGGAATGTGCGAGGAAAGCTCGTTCTTGTATAAAAATGTTTCAATTTTTAATTATTCTAAAATTTCGATGTTTTCATATGAATTGCGAAGACTTAAAAGTACAAAAAGTCAAAAAAAAAATTCCTTAGCAGCTAGCGACATGCAGTTTGAACAGGGTTGTACAAAAAGACATTCTTTAGCATGTGTTGTAGCAGGGAATGTGCGAGGGAAGCTAGTTCTTGTATATAAAAATGTTTCAATTTTTAATTATTCTAAAATTTCGATGTTTTCATATGTATTGCGAAGACTTAAAGTACAAAAAGTCCAAAAAAAAATTCCTTAGCAGCTAGCGACATGCAGTTTGAACAGGGTTGTACAAAAATACATTCTTTAGCATGTGTTGTAGCAGGGAATGTGCGAAGGAAGCTAGTTATTGTATAAAAATGTTTCAATTTTTAATTATTCTAAAATTTCGATGTTTTCATATGAATTGCGAAGACTTAAAAGTACAAAAAGTCCAAAAAAAAAATTTCTTAGCAGCTAGCGACATGCAGTTTAAACAGAGTTGTACAAAAAGACATTCTTTAACATATGTTGTAGCAGGGAATGTGCGAGGAAAGCTCGTTCTTGTATAAAAATGTTTCAATTTTTAATTATTCTAAAATTTCGATGTTTTCATATGTATTGCGAAGACTTAAAGTACAAAAAGTCCAAAAAAAAATTTCTTAGCAGCTAGCGACATGCAGTTTGAACAGGGTTGTACAAAAAGACATTCTTTAACATGTGTTGTAGCAGGGAATGTGAGAGGAAAGCTCGTTCTTGTATAAAAATGTTTCAATTTTTAATTATTCTAAAATTTCGATGTTTTCATATGAATTGCGAAGACTTAAAAGTACAAAAAGTCCAAAAAAAAAATTTCTTAGCAGCTAGCGACATGCAGTTTAAACAGAGTTGTACAAAAAGACATTCTTTAACATGTGTTGTAGCAGGGAATGTGCGAGGAAAGCTCGTTCTTGTATAAAAATGTTTCAATTTTTAATTATTCTAAAATTTCGATGTCTTCATATGTATTGCGAAGACTTAAAGTACAAAAAGTCCAAAAAAAAAATTCCTTAGCAGCTAGCGACATGCGGTTTGAACAGAATTGTACAAAAAGACATTCTTTAACAAGTGTTGTAGCAGAAAAAGTGCGAGGAAAGCTCGTTCTTGTAAAAAAATGTTTCAATTTTTAATTATTCTAAAATTTCGATGCTTTCATATGTATTGCGAAGACTTAAAGTACAAAAAGTCCAAAAAAAAAAAAATTCCTTAGCAGCTAGCGACATGCAGTTTGAACAGGGTTGTACAAAAAGACATTCTTTAACATGTGTTGTAGCAGGGAATGTGCGAGGAAAGCTCGTTCTTGTATAAAAATGTTTCAATTTTTAATTATTCTAAAATTTCGATGTTTTCATATGAATTGCGAAGACTTAAAAGTACAAAAAGTCAAAAAAAAAATTCCTTAGCAGCTAGCGACATGCAGTTTGAACAGGGTTGTACAAAAAGACATTCTTTAGCATGTGTTGTAGCAGGGAATGTGCGAGGGAAGCTAGTTCTTGTATAAAAATGTTTCAATTTTTAATTATTCTAAAATTTCGATGTTTTCATATGAATTGCGAAGACTTAAAGTACAAAAAGTCCAAAAAAAAATTCCTTAGCAGCTAGCGACATGCAGTTTGAACAGGGTTGTACAAAAAGACGTTCTTTAACATGTGTTGTAGCAGGGAATGTACGAGGAAAGCTCGTTCTTGTATAAAAATGGTTCAATTTTTAATTATTCTAAAATTTCGATGTTTTCATATGTATTGCGAAGACTTAAAGTACAAAAAGTCCAAAAAAAAATTTCTTAGCAGCTAGCGACATGCAGTTTGAACAGGGTTGTACAAAAAGACATTCTTTAGCATGTGTTGTAGCAGGGAATGTGCGAGGGAAGCTAGTTCTTGTATAAAAATGTTTCAATTTTTAATTATTCTAAAATTTCGATGTTTTCATATGTATTGCGAAGACTTAAAGTACAAAAAGTCCAAAAAAAAATTCCTTAGCAGCTAGCGACATGCAGTTTAAACAGAGTTGTACAAAAAGACATTCTTTAACATGTGTTGTAGCAGGGAATGTACGAGGAAAGCTCGTTCTTGTATAAAAATGGTTCAATTTTTAATTATTCTAAAATTTCGATGTTTTCATATGTATTGCGAAGACTTAAAGTACAAAAAGTCAAAAAAAAAAAAATTCCTTAGCAGCTAGCGACATGCAGTTTGAACAGGGTTGTACAAAAAGACATTCTTTAACATGTGTTGTAGCAGGGAATGTGCGAGGAAAGCTCGTTCTTGTATAAAAATGTTTCAATTTTTAATTATTCTAAAATTTCGATGTTTTCATATGTATTGCGAAGACTTAAAGTACAAAAAGTCCAAAAAAAAATTTCTTAGCAGCTAGCGACATGCAGTTTGAACAGGGTTGTACAAAAAGACATTCTTTAGCATGTGTTGTAGCAAGGAATGTGCGAGGGAAGCTAGTTCTTGTATAAAAATGTTTCAATTTTTAATTATTCTAAAATTTCGATGTTTTCATATGAATTGCGAAGACTTAAAAGTACAAAAAGTCAAAAAAAAAATTCCTTAGCAGCTAGCGACATGCAGTTTGAACAGGGTTGTACAAAAAGACATTCTTTAGCATGTGTTGTAGCAGGGAATGTGCGAGGGAAGCTAGTTCTTGTATAAAAATGTTTCAATTTTTAATTATTCTAAAATTTCGATGTTTTCATATGAATTGCGAAGACTTAAAAGTACAAAAAGTCCAAAAAAAAAAATTCCTTAGCAGCTAGCGACATGCAGTTTGAACAGGGTTGTACAAAAAGACGTTCTTTAACATGTGTTGTAGCAGGGAATGTACGAGGAAAGCTCGTTCTTGTATAAAAATGGTTCAATTTTTAATTATTCTAAAATTTCGATGTTTTCATATGTATTGCGAAGACTTAAAGTACAAAAAGGCCAAAAAAAAAATTTCTTAGCAGCTAGCGACATGCAGTTTGAACAGGGTTGTACAAAAAGACATTCTTTAGCATGTGTTGTAGCAGGGAATGTGCGAGGGAAGCTAGTTCTTGTATAAAAAAATGTTTCAATTTTTAATTATTCTAAAATTTCGATGTTTTCATATGAATTGCGAAGACTTAAAAGTACAAAAAGTCCAAAAAAAAATTCCTTAGCAGCTAGCGACATGCAGTTTGAACAGGGTTGTACAAAAAGACGTTCTTTAACATGTGTTGTAGCAGGGAATGTACGAGGAAAGCTCGTTCTTGTATAAAAATGGTTCAATTTTTAATTATTCTAAAATTTCGATGTTTTCATATGTATTGCGAAGACTTAAAGTACAAAAAGGCCAAAAAAAAATTTCTTAGCAGCTAGCGACATGCAGTTTGAACAGGGTTGTACAAAAAGACATTCTTTAGCATGTGTTGTAGCAGGGAATGTGCGAGGGAAGCTAGTTCTTGTATAAAAATGTTTCAATTTTTAATTATTCTAAAATTTCGATGTTTTCATATGAATTGCGAAGACTTAAAAGTACAAAAAGTCCAAAAAAAAAATTTCTTAGCAGCTAGCGACATGCAGTTTAAACAGAGTTGTACAAAAAGACATTCTTTAACATGTGTTGTAGCAGGGAATGTGCGAGGAAAGCTCGTTCTTGTATAAAAAATGTTTCAATTTTTAATTATTCTAAAATTTCGATGTTTTCATATGAATTGCGAAGACTTAAAAGTACAAAAAGTCCAAAAAAAAATTTCTTAGCAGCTAGCGACATGCAGTTTAAACAGAGTTGTACAAAAAGACATTCTTTAACATGTGTTGTAGCAGGGAATGTGCGAGGAAAAAGCTCGTTCTTGTATAAAAATGTTTCAATTTTTAATTATTCTAAAATTTCGATGTTTTCATATGTATTGCGAAGACTTAAAGTACAAAAAGTCCAAAAAAAAAATTTCTTAGCAGCTAGCGACATGCAGTTTGAACAGGGTTGTACAAAAAGACATTCTTTAACATGTGTTGTAGCAGGGAATGTGCGAGGAAAGCTCGTTCTTGTAAAAAAAAGTTTCAATTTTTAATTATTCTAAAATTTCGATGTTTTCATATGTATTGCGAAGACTTAAAGTACAAAAAAGTCCAAAAAAAAATTTCTTAGCAGCTAGCGACATGCAGTTTGAAGAGGGTTGTACAAAAAGACATTCTTTAGCATGTGTTGTAGCAGGGAATGTGCGAGGGAAGCTAGTTCTTGTATAAAAATGTTTCAATTTTTAATTATTCTAAAATTTCGATGTTTTCATATGTATTGCGAAGACTTAAAGTACAAAATGTCCAAAAAAAAATTCCTTAGCAGCTAGCGACATGCAGTTTAAACAGAGTTGTACAAAAAGACATTCTTTAACATGTGTTGTAGCAGGGAATGTACGAGGAAAGCTCGTTCTTGTATAAAAAATGTTTCAATTTTTAATTATTCTAAAATTTCGATGTTTTCATATGTATTGCGAAGACTTAAAGTACAAAAAGTCCAAAAAAAAATTCCTTAGCAGCTAGCGACATGCAGTTTGAACAGGGTTGTACAAAAAGACGTTCTTTAACATGTGTTGTAGCAGGGAATGTACGAGGAAAGCTCGTTCTTGTATAAAAATGTTTCAATTTTTAATTATTCTAAAATTTCGATGTTTTCATATGTATTGCGAAGACTTAAAGTACAAAAAGTCCAAAAAAAAATTTCTTAGCAGCTAGCGACATGCAGTTTGAACAGGGTTGTACAAAAAGACATTCTTTAGCATGTGTTGTAGCAGGGAATGTGCGAGGGAAGCTAGTTCTTGTATAAAAATGTTTCAATTTTTAATTATTCTAAAATTTCGATGTTTTCATATGTATTGCGAAGACTTAAAGTACAAAAAGTCCAAAAAAAAAATTCCTTAGCAGCTAGCGACATGCAGTTTAAACAGAGTTGTACAAAAAGACATTCTTTAACATGTGTTGTAGCAGGGAATGTACGAGGAAAGCTCGTTCTTGTATAAAAATGGTTCAATTTTTAATTATTCTAAAATTTCGATGTTTTCATATGTATTGCGAAGACTTAAAGTACAAAAAGTCCCAAAAAAAAAAATTCCTTAGCAGCTAGCGACATGCAGTTTGAACAGGGTTGTACAAAAGGACATTCTTTAACATGTGTTGTAGCAGGGAATGTGCGAGGAAAGCTCGTTCTTGTATAAAAATGTTTCAATTTTTAATTATTCTAAAATTTCGATGTTTTCATATGTATTGCGAAGACTTAAAGTACAAAAAGTCCAAAAAAAAAAATTCCTTAGCAGCTAGCGACATGCAGTTTGAACAGGGTTGTACAAAAAGACATTCTTTAACATGTGTTGTAGCAGGGAATGTGCGAGGAAAGCTCGTTCTTGTATAAAAAATGTTTCAATTTTTAATTATTCTAAAATTTCGATGTTTTCATATGTATTGCGAAGACTTAAAGTACAAAAAGTCCAAAAAAAAATTTCTTAGCAGCTAGCGACATGCAGTTTGAACAGGGTTGTACAAAAAAGACATTCTTTAGCATGTGTTGTAGCAGGGAATGTGCGAGGGAAGCTAGTTCTTGTATAAAAATGTTTCAATTTTTAACTATTCTAAAATTTCGATGTTTTCATATGAATTGCGAAGACTTAAAAGTACAAAAAGTCAAAAAAAAAATTCCTTAGCAGCTAGCGACATGCAGTTTGAACAGGGTTGTACAAAAAGACATTCTTTAGCATGTGTTGTAGCAGGGAATGTGCGAGGGAAGCTCGTTCTTGTAAAAAAATGTTTCAATTTTTAATTATTCTAAAATTTCGATGTTTTTTCATATGTATTGCGAAGACTTAAAGTACAAAAAGTCCAAAAAAAAAAAAATTCCTTAGCAGCTAGCGACATGCAGTTTGAACAGGGTTGTACAAAAAGACATTCTTTAACATGTGTTGTAGCAGGGAATGTGCGAGGAAAGCTCGTTCTTGTATAAAAATGTTTCAATTTTTAATTATTCTAAAATTTCGATGTTTTCATATGTATTGCGAAGACTTAAAGTACAAAAAGTCCAAAAAAAAATTTCTTAGCAGCTAGCGACATGCAGTTTGAACAGGGTTGTACAAAAAGACATTCTTTAGCATGTGTTGTAGCAGGGAATGTGCGAGGGAAGCTAGTTCTTGTATAAAAATGTTTCAATTTTTAATTATTCTAAAATTTCGATGTTTTCATATGAATTGCGAAGACTTAAAAGTACAAAAAGTCAAAAAAAAAATTCCTTAGCAGCTAGCGACATGCAGTTTGAACAGGGTTGTACAAAAAGACATTCTTTAGCATGTGTTGTAGCAGGGAATGTGCGAGGGAAGCTAGTTCTTGTATAAAAATGTTTCAATTTTTAATTATTCTAAAATTTCGATGTTTTCATATGAATTGCGAAGACTTAAAGTACAAAAAGTCCAAAAAAAAAATTCCTTAGCAGCTAGCGACATGCAGTTTAAACAGAGTTGTACAAAAAGACATTCTTTAACATGTGTTGTTGCAGGGAATGTACGAGGAAAGCTCGTTCTTGTATAAAAATGTTTCAATTTTTAATTATTCTAAAATTTCGATGTTTTCATATGTATTGCGAAGACTTAAAGTACAAAAAGTCCAAAAAAAAAATTCCTTAGCAGCTAGCGACATGCAGTTTGAACAGGGTTGTACAAAAAGACGTTCTTTAACATGTGTTGTAGCAGGGAATGTACGAGGAAAGCTCGTTCTTGTATAAAAATGGTTCAATTTTTAATTATTCTAAAATTTCGATGTTTTCATATGTATTGCGAAGACTTAAAGTACAAAAAGTCCAAAAAAAAATTTCTTAGCAGCTAGCGACATGCAGTTTGAACAGGGTTGTACAAAAAGACATTCTTTAGCATGTGTTGTAGCAGGGAATGTGCGAGGGAAGCTAGTTCTTGTATAAAAATGTTTCAATTTTTAATTATTCTAAAATTTCGATGTTTTCATATGTATTGCGAAGACTTAAAGTACAAAAAGTCCAAAAAAAAATTCCTTAGCAGCTAGCGACATGCAGTTTAAACAGAGTTGTACAAAAAGACATTCTTTAACATGTGTTGTAGCAGGGAATGTACGAGGAAAGCTCGTTCTTGTATAAAAATGGTTCAATTTTTTAATTATTCTAAAATTTCGATGTTTTCATATGTATTGCGAAGACTTAAAGTACAAAAAGTCAAAAAAAAAAAAATTCCTTAGCAGCTAGCGACATGCAGTTTGAACAGGGTTGTACAAAAAGACATTCTTTAACATGTGTTGTAGCAGGGAATGTGCGAGGAAAGCTCGTTCTTGTATAAAAATGTTTCAATTTTTAATTATTCTAAAATTTCGATGTTTTCATATGTATTGCGAAGACTTAAAGTACAAAAAGTCCAAAAAAAAATTTCTTAGCAGCTAGCGACATGCAGTTTGAACAGGGTTGTACAAAAAGACATTCTTTAGCATGTGTTGTAGCAGGGAATGTGCGAGGGAAGCTAGTTCTTGTATAAAAAGTTTCAATTTTTAATTATTCTAAAATTTCGATGTTTTCATATGAATTGCGAAGACTTAAAAGTACAAAAAGTCAAAAAAAAAAATTCCTTAGCAGCTAGCGACATGCAGTTTGAACAGGGTTGTACAAAAAGACATTCTTTAGCATGTGTTGTAGCAGGGAATGTGCGAGGGAAGCTAGTTCTTGTATAAAAATGTTTCAATTTTTAATTATTCTAAAATTTCGATGTTTTCATATGTATTGCGAAGACTTAAAGTACAAAAAGTCCAAAAAAAATTCCTTAGCAGCTAGCGACATGCAGTTTGAACAGGGTTGTACAAAAAGACGTTCTTTAACATGTGTTGTAGCAGGGAATGTACGAGGAAAGCTCGTTCTTGTATAAAAATGGTTCAATTTTTAATTATTCTAAAATTTCGATGTTTTCATATGTATTGCGAAGACTTAAAGTACAAAAAGTCCAAAAAAAAATTTCTTAGCAGCTAGCGACATGCAGTTTGAACAGGGTTGTACAAAAAGACATTCTTTAGCATGTGTTGTAGCAGGGAATGTGCGAGGGAAGCTAGTTCTTGTATAAAAATGTTTCAATTTTTAATTATTCTAAAATTTCGATGTTTTCATATGAATTGCGAAGACTTAAAAGTACAAAAAGTCCAAAAAAAAAAATTTCTTAGCAGCTAGCGACATGCAGTTTAAACAGAGTTGTACAAAAAGACATTCTTTAACATGTGTTGTAGCAGGGAATGTGCGAGGAAAGCTCGTTCTTGTATAAAAATGTTTCAATTTTTAATTATTCTAAAATTTCGATGTTTTCATATGTATTGCGAAGACTTAAAGTACAAAAAAAGTCCAAAAAAAAATTTCTTAGCAGCTAGCGACATGCAGTTTGAACAGGGTTGTACAAAAAGACATTCTTTAACATGTGTTGTAGCAGGGAATGTGCGAGGAAAGCTCGTTCTTGTAAAAAAATGTTTCAATTTTTAATTATTCTAAAATTTGGATGTTTTCATATGAATTGCGAAGACTTAAAGTACAAAAAGTCCAAAAAAAAAAAAATTCCTTAGCAGCTAGCGACATGCAGTTTGAACAGAGTTGTACAAAAAGGCATTCTTTAACATGTGTTGTAGCAGGGAATGTGCGAGGAAAGCTCGTTCTTGTATAAAAATGTTTCAATTTTTAATTATTCTAAAATTTCGATGTTTTCATATGTATTGCGAAGATTAAAGTACAAAAAGTCCAGCTAGCAGTTTGAATAGGTTTGCAAGGAGTTTAAGTTGTATGATTAATAACAAGCAAAAAATACGTTTATCACGAACATTTTTATAAGAATTTCTAAATGAAATGAAACGAATTACTTTGTTATTTGTAACTTATTTTTTTATTTATCTGCTACGGCAGTTTCGTAGGTTTTCTGCATTATCCAGCGCAATACTACAAACAAAGGTGCTCTATTTTTCTTATTTTTTTTTTTATGTCAGATTTTGAAAACAATTTTCTAGAGTCACAGCAGGCAAGGGATATAGTTTTATGGTGTCGGTCTGTAAACGACATATTGGTCTGGTTTAAAGGAGACGACGTATCCCTCCAATCCACCCTAAATTCCTAGAATAGAATACATCCGAATATAAAATTCACATTAGAAACAGAAATGAATAATAAAATAAACTTCCTAGACCTCTCCATCCCAAAGTTAACAATAAACTCTCATTCGATATTTTGAGAAAGCCCATTTTTACAGACACCACTATTCCCAATAATTCATGCCACCCCAATTCACATAAACTCGCAGCCTATAGATCCATGATTCACAGAGCATTTTCCATCCCTTTAAATGAACAAAATTTAGAGAAAGAATTAGATACAATCAAGAATATTGTCCACAATAACGGATTTTAGAAAAAAACCATAGATTAATTAAAAATAAACAAAAACAACTAAATTTAAGACATATTTATCCACACGTTAAAAACGATGAAAAACAAACTTTTTCCTCATTAACATATTTCGAAGCAATTTCTAATAAAATTGTATATATACTCGCAAAAGACAATATAAATATTGCTTTTAAATCACCCCAAAAACTTTCCTCCCTGTTTTTCAATGTAAAAGACAAAAGACTCTGGAGTTTATCAACTGTCATGTAATGAATGTAATAGCTGTTATATAGGCCAAACAGGGGAGAAATTTCGATACTACATTTAAAGAACACCAAACATCTTTTAGATTAAACAAAGAAAACTCCAACTTTGCTAACCACTTCCATCAAACAAATCATATTTTTCCAGACATAAATAATCTTCAAATATTACATAAAGCACAAAAAGGAAGAAAATTAAATATTTTAGAAGCTATAGAGATCTACAAGCACAATAAAAATAAAGATACAATCCTATTAAATAATCAAACAGATGTTCAGAATTCACCCCTGTTTGGCGTATTTTAGAAGTTTTTTAGATATAATTTTTGTAAAAAGTTTTAAGAAACTATTGAAAAGTATTTCTTCAAATTTTAAACAATAATGTCATTTAACCCTTGGTAATAAAATAACTTAATTTAAGTTCATTGTAATTCCAAATTGTACCTGGAAATTTGTTTATAAATCATAAATAAACCACCTTAGCTTGTAGTATTACGCTTGATAATGTAGAAAACCTACGAAACTGCAGTAGCAGATAAATAAAAATAAGTGACAAATAACAAAGTGATTCGTTTCATTTCATTTAGAAATTTAAAATGTACTGTCACAAAGTAACGGACTCAAACTTTTTTAAGAGAAAAATTACAAAAAAAAGAGAAAGTTTTTTTAAAGTTTTTAGTGACTTTCTAATATCAAGTATACTTTTAACTGTAATTCAAAAAAAAATCTCCGACTTTTTTTGACCATTTCGTACTGCTTTGAACGTAAAATTGCCGGCGACGCACTATACAAACAAATATTCATATTTTAAAACTCAATTTTTAAATAACACAGACAATGCGGGTATTTTTAATTAAACAGCCCCACAAAAAAAAAGTGGGGTTTACTTTTGATGCGATATATCAGATCCGTAGTATTTTTGCCCGCTGATCACGAATCGCCATCACATCTCAATTTTTTTCTAACCTCAAAAAATAGGTAAAAATTGGTAAAAATTAAGAAAAATATACTCCTAAAAAATTGATTCAAGCTTTTTCATGAATCCAAAGATGTATTAATATGTATTCGGACACGCTAAGCTAATATTCATCGGTTGGATTAAGCCATACAGTTCTGTTTTCTTTCTAACCTCAATAAATCAGACAGATATAGTGCTTCTCGAATGCAAAAACGAATTCAAATTAAAATTCAACCGATTCTTACCAAATTTGGTACACGGGGGTTTTTTGGGTTGCTAATCATGAATCTGAGGTCGGATTTGAGAAATTCAAAATGGCGGATCCAAGATGGCGGACAAAATTTTTGAAAACCAACCGATTCCTACCAAATTTGGTATATAGTTGGGGAATCCTCAAACCTGATACTCTTAAACCCTAAACCCTGAAACCTTAGACTCCCACACCCTGTAACCTCAAAAAATAGACCTCAATAACCCTGTAACTTCAAAAATGAGACCCAATAAACTCAAAACCAGGACTTTCAAACCATATACTCTCAAATAGTAGACCCTTAAGCCCTAGAATTGCGAAGGTTAGACCCGCGCCTAACTTTCCTTTTTTTGGCTGTATCTTGTTCTTTTTTTTCCGCGAATGACCTATTCAAAGGCTTTCTGCCCAAACGCTTTTGAGGACTTGTTTCTCTTTTTAGCGACCAGCAATAGTCCGCTAGCATCGTCCTTGATACCGATTTTTTATGATTTTCAGATCTTGTTGAAAACGTTCCCCTTGCTCCTCACTAGTCACCAAGATTATCTGGGAAATCATCGATGTGGGAGTCCAGGAAATGTAATTTTAGATTCATTAAGCAACCTAATGTTTGAAAATTTTTTTCCATTTTCTCGACTATTTCTTTGTACTTAGGACTTTTATTATTTCCCAAAAAGTTTGTTGCGACTTCTTTAAAACTAAGCCAAGCAGCTTTTTCAACTTTATTCATTTTAGTAACAAATAATGAATCTTGAAAGAATTTTCTTATTTGTGGCCCGTCAAATACGCCTGCCTTAATTTTAGCTTCAGAAAATTTCGGAAATTTTTTATGCAAATATTTGAAACATGGGCCGTTTGTATCTAATGCTCTCGTGAATTGCTTCATAAGTCCAAGCTTAATGTGAAGCGGGGGAATAAGAACTTTTCCTGGATCTACCAATGGTGGAAACAATACATTATTTTCACCAGGAGTGAACGATTCTCTTGTTGGCCAAATTTTTTTCTTATAATGACGTTCCCTGTCTCTGCTATTCCACAGACATTTATAACAGGGATAAAGTGTAAACCCTGACTGTTGGCCAAGCAATATTGTTACAATTTTCAGATCTCCACAAATTTTCCAGTTATGATCAGCATATTTTATTTTTATCAAAAGCTGCTTCATTTTTTCATATTGCTCTTCCATAACTGTGGAATGAGCAATCGGAATGGGAGCTTAAACGTTGGTATTATGCAGCAAAACTGCCTTAATGCTCCGTTTAGAAGAATCAATGAACAGTCTCCATTCTTCAGGATCGTATGAGTTATTTTGAAATTCAACCATTAGACCTTTTACATCGGTACAATATGAAAGTGACAATTCCTCGTCCATTGTGAAATATTTTCGAAATTCTTCAACTCTGTTTCTATAATAAGAAATCGTAGCTTCTGGCTTAAGTAAATGTCTTTTCTTTAAAAAGGAAACAAGATGCTCTGAACCATCTTTGGATAAGCCTAAATCTCTGACTAGATCACTAAGTTCTGACTGTGATACGAGTATTGGTTCTGGTTTACGGTTGTATGGTAGAAATTCTTTATCTGTGTCACTAGTATATGATAGGTTGTCACTAGAACATTCATTAGTAACAGTGTTTGAATCTTTTTCGACAGTCTCAATGTTTTCGGCATGAACTGATAAGGTGAAATCATTTGTTTCCATAACATCAGCATCAAGTGGTTCAGGAGGCGGAATTAGTTTAGTTGGTCTTGTTACTGTCGAAACATCGTTATAAGTAATAGTGCTTTTATTTTTTCGGTTATGGCTAGATACAACATTCATACAAAAGTAGCAATCATTTTCACTGTATGGTCTATTCCATATTGCTGGTCTGGAATATTTAATCGCCTTCTTATTGATGTACAACATTATTTTGCAAGAACTGCAAATGATGTGGGGAACCCAATCTGTATCCTGGTGCTGTATTTCAATGTTAAAACAATCCTTATATAAGGTTTTAATCTTATCCGTTATCGGTGACCCCATTTTACTCAATACGTGTTGACAGCAAATATAACAAAATGAATTACTGTTTTTATCGCACTTATGAAAAGTCCTTGTACCGTGAGACCGTTTTCTTGTAGCATTATACTCTACATGAGCCAAGTCACCCACACATGAAGAGCTACGGTCGCTGGATGACGACGGCTGCGGGCTCGGTTTCCCACCCTGACCAACCGCCGATACTGGGTTTCCGAGTCCCTGCATCGTAATTCTCTTTCTTCTACCTGCCATGACGGCATCTAAGCCGTTATCCAGGAACTCTGCCGGCTAGTGGAGTAACACCGTTGCCCACCGTCACCACGTGGAGGTGCCCTGGATGCAGGTAGAAGAATAAAAATCGACCGATGAATTTTCTCGGCATTCAAAATGGCGCGAAAACATCTGCCATCTTGAATTTTGCAAATCCAACCTCAGATTCGTGATCAGCGACCCAAAAAAACCCCCGTGTACCAAATTTGGTAAGGATCGGTTGAATTTTAATTTGAATTCGTTTTTGCATTCGAGAAGCACTATATCTGTCTGATTTATTCAGGTTAGAAAGAAAACAGAACTGTATGGCTTAATCCAACCGATGAATATTAGCTTAGCGTGTCCGAATACATATTAATACATCTTTGGATTCATGCTTGAATCAATTTTTTAGGAGTATATTTTTCTTAATTTTTACTAATTTTTATCTATTTTTTGAGGTTAGAAAAAAATTGAGATGTGATGGCGATATTCTGACGTCAGATTCGTGATCAGCGGGCAAAAATACTACGGATCTGATATATCGCATCAAAAGTATACCCTACTTTTTTTTTGTGGGGCTGTGTTATTTTTATATTGAAATTTAAGGCGTAATAACGATATCTGCACAAGAATTTCTTTTTTAATACTATACTTTATTAAATATTTATTATTTACCGTACGCTCGGTAAAATCCTGCAAATAAAAATTTCGTTTTAAATTTTACAACTTATAAAGCAACAAAAATAAAAACTATTAGTATCATCGGAAAGCTGAAAGTCTCCTCTTTTAAAACTTGTCGTTTAATTTCTTTTTACACTCTGAAAGCACGTAATATCGATTAACTTTCGAGCGGCGCGCGTAGATTTTCAAATCAACCTGTTTGGCGCGCTACCCTTTTTGAATCAACTATTCGAATTTTCAATAAATTATCACGCTAATAAAAAAATCGAATATACTATTTTTTTTTTTATAAAATTTCCCGCTCTTTCACGTGGTGCTGCTAGTTTTTCGATATTCTTTTTAGTTTTCGAGATATTACCGAAAAACTGAACTTTTGATTTTATTTTAGATTTTGTCGGCTTAGCGTACATAAAACTTTAGCAAACTTTTTTTTATCGTATGCTACGTCCCAAAAAACTACCTGTATACCGAAATGCAGCCTGTTAACATTTAATGACAGCTCAAAACCCCTGGCGAGTGGGCTATTTAATAATAATAATAATAATAATAGTTTTATTACCCAACAGTTTCCCATTAATAGGGTAAATATTTAGACATTTACATATTCAATGACAGTCTGTAGTAATTGCTTCTTAGTACAACAGTATATATCACAAACACTACAAATATGATTAAAATTAGTACACATTACATGAATAGGTGAATTCAATAACAAATTAGTATTAGGTCTGTCACATCTAAAAACCATACTTGATCGTGAGTGTATCCGTGGCACATTGATGTTAATACGAGACAGTATATCCGTGCAATCAATCATATTGTGCAATACTTTATATAGGAATAATATTGAGGCACAAACTCTCCTGATTCCCAGGCTAAGAATATTTGTCTGTTCACACAAATAATCGCTGCTGATTCCCCGTTCAAGATACATTCCATTAATCTTAAACAACAGAAATTTCAGAAATCTCCTATGCACTTTTTCAAGTGAAACTCTATGCACCTCGTACATTGGACTCCAGACAATACTTGCATATTCCAGTTTCGAGCGAACAAAGCAGAAATACAAAATCTTCAGTGATGCAATATTAGTGAAACCCCTACAATTCCTAATGATGAACCCGTAAGACTTCATTGCTTCAGAAACTTTCAATGTTATATGCTGAGCAAATGTTAGTTTTGCATCAAAAACAACTCCCAAATCCTTAGCTGTGCTACACCTACTTAAATTATGGTCTTGAATTCTATATTGAAACTCTATTGACGCCACCCTCCTAGTATATGTTAGAACTTTGCATTTTTGAGCATTTAGATGTAGTTTGTTGTCACAACACCAAGAATGCACGAAATTTAACTGGCTTTGTAGATAGGAACAATCCTCAGTTTTTTCTATTGGCATAAACATTTTTAAATCATCAGCATAAATTAGCCTGTTACATTTTAAATCCTCGCAAAGGTCATTTATGAACATAATGAAGAGCAAGGGTCCCAAATTTGAACTTGTGGAACGCCGGAGGTAGCCACAAATCTTTCTGATTTGAATCCGTTGTAGGCTACAAACTGAGTTCGATTAAACAAGTAAGAACTTATAAGAGCCCTCGCACCATCAGTGAAACCAAAGAAAGACAACTTATTGATGAGAACATGATGGTCGATCCTATCAAAGGCCTTCGAGAAATCTGTATAAATAACATCAACCTGCTCACCATCGTCTAATATTTCCGAAATGAACTGTGTCATAACAGTTAGATTTGTTACCGTAGATCTCTTACTAACAAATCCGTGCTGATAAGGAGAAATTTGATTTTTAATTTGGCTATAGATACGTGCATACAAGACTGACTCAAAGACCTTTGAGAAGTTACAAAGTAGAACGACACCCCTGTAATTTTCAACATTTCCCCTGTCTCCATTCTTAAAAATAGGACTTAATCTACCTTCTTTCCATCGTTTCGGATAAACACCCTGTTTAATTGATAAATTAAAAATATACTTTAAAGGTCTTACAAGGACAGTCGCACAGTCCCTAATGAGAAACGAGGGAATATTATCAGGGCCAGAGGTCATCTTATTTTTTAATTTTTTCGTGGCCATCAATATTTCATCCCCAGTGAAGGGCGAGAATTCCACAATTGTCAACGACGTACTAAGCGAATGACAAGTCCCTGCTCCGACAGTGCGAAGACACTCTTGAAAAAATCTGCAAACGCGTTAACAATGCCCGACGTAGACTTCAGAATGTCATTTCTATACATCATCATACTGGGAATCCTAGAAGATTTACTTTTGGAATGGACATAACTCCAGAAGCGTTGGGGATCAGTGCCAGAGAAGCCTGTGCATCCTCCATGTATTTAACATATGATGCTTTAATTTGCTGCTTAGAAATTGATCTTAACCGTCTAAATTCTAGATATTGAATTAATAGAGAAAATAAAACTAGTAGCAGAGATGGATAGAGACAAATTTGCCTTTTCAAGCAGTAAAATTGAACATGAAAAACATCGACACCATTTTCCTATCAATCTAATAATGATAGTCTTCAAACATTATTTCACTTTGATGCAATTAATCACACTCACAACTTTCTAAGTGTTTATCAACTCCAGCATATGAAATACCCAACAAATAATACGTGGCTATAGTAAAAATCAGTATATAATTATTGAACATCACCCTTACATCGAGTTTATCTTTTAGTCATCTAATAGTGAACTTCATGTCTCTGATCGGATTAAAAGATGGTTGAGGCCATTCTAGGAGGAGACTCGTTTAAAATTATCACATGTTTTAGGTAATATGCCAAGGATTTACCGGCAAACAAGGCACATTCCACAGCAAGCAAACTATAGAATATGGAACAAATTTTGTCGGAGGAGTATCGCCGGGAAAAGGCGGTAGAACTCATTTGGACAGACCGGTTTTTAATTCTGTAAAAGAGGCTAAAGCAGCAACTGGGGCTAATGCTACTGTAATTTTTGTTCCTCCTAAAGGTTAATATTTCATAACTAATAGTGTTTGATTCTTCGAGAAGCCTAATTTGAACTATAGCCTAGTCGTCAGAGGCAAATTTTGACGAAAAGCTCTCGTTAAATGTTAACAGGCTGCATTTTTGTATACAGGTAGTTTTTTTGAGGTAGAATATGATGAAAAAAAGTTGGCTGCTCCAAAATGTACGCTAAGTCTACAAAATCGAAAATAAAATGAAAAATTCGGTTTTTCGCAAATATCTCGAAAAATAAAGAAGATATCAAAACACTAATAGCATCACGTGAAAGAACGGGAAATTTTACAAAAATATAGTGTATGGATTTTTTTTTAGTTTTACTGTAGTTTAAAAAAATTATATAAAATTAAATGGCTGGTTTAAGCCTTTTAATTGTAGTGGGAATCATGCTTCCAACCTCATTTATGATTAAATTAACGTTGCTGGATATCGCTAAATATTTTGAAATTGGCTATTAAGGGGTTTGTCGGGGTAATGATTAAGAATCCGATGACAGATTTGAAGAATTCAAAATGGCGGATCCAATATGACGGCCAGGGAGTACGTAATTCATTTAATTTCTTCGACTAATTTAGAATTTTTGTGTTTTCAATAACTGTTTTCTTTGTACCTGGATCTTGAAGTGGAATATAAATACTTTATACTTAGAGCTTATGGTAGACTTTTATCTTTCATTTCCCACCTTTAAATATATTTTTTTTTATTTTAAGTTTAAGTTGGATGATTAATAATAAGGAAAAAATACGTTTACTTTTTTAAGAGCAAAATTACAAAAAAAGAGAAAGATGTTTTAAGTTTTTAATGAATTTCTAATATCAAGCATACTTCTAACTGTAATTAAAAAAAAATTCCGACTCTTTTTGACCATTTCGTACTGCTTTGAACGTAAAACTGCCGGCGGCTCGCTGCAGCAGGCGAATTTTCATATTTTAAAACTCAATTTTTAAATAGCACAGACGATGTGGGTATTTTTGAAATACAAGGACTTTCCGAAGATTCTGATGTCGATGAGGTTCCAGTACCAACAGATGCTATCCTAAATGATGGTGAAGCTATTACCCTAACCGAGCAGCTTAAAAGTATCGCCGAAGATCACGGAGATGGAGTCTTTAGAGCTTCTTTCCAAATTAAAAATACGATTTGTGGACGCCATTTTAAAGAAAAAGAGGAGACAAACAACAATATATGAATTTTTGCGCCATTAAAGTGACCTTTCATTTCATATACAGTGCGACCTCGATAATCCGAACTAATTAAAAACCGCGGTGATCCGAATTAGTAAATAATTCGAATTACTGAAGCAGGACATTATTTATATTAAAAAACGAATCATTTAATACGAAACAACTAAAAAATAGTACATACGTAGAATAATATTTAAAATAGAAGCATATCTTCTCAAGTTTTATCTTATTTTGTAAAAAAAATTGTAATTTTTGTTTGCTTGACCCTTCTCTGGTTCATCATAAAAGCAATTTCTTTTAATCTTTGAACTACAAGAACATCACTTAGAGCAGAGGTTCCCAAACTTTTTTTTCTCGTAGACCACTTTCAAAATTTTACTGCTTTCGGTGGACCCCCTGCTGCTACATTTCTACCATATTCCCAAAACTCGTCAAAAAATGTGAAGATTAGATCTAACGATGGAAATTTGCGTCGTGCCTGAGTTCCAACCCTAAATTTGGAATGGTAAAAATAAAAAGAAAAATAATATATTTTCTTGTGTTCTATTTATTAAAATAATATGATTACAGACTTAATAGAATTAAAATTAAACATTAATAACGTACCGTAACTTCAACAATGCAAATCAACAATTAAAAAAAAATAGTCATAATTTTAATGGGAGGGATGTACTTGATGGATCGACAGCAAATTATTAATATTTGGCTTCAGTTTTGTAAGGAATAACCGCAAATCTCCCCGTTCTGTGATGTTCAATCTGCTCCTTTTTTTTTGTTAATAGGTTCGTAACGACATTAAATCTTTTTGAAGCTATGATGAGGGAAACACTATCAAAAGTTTTCTCGCAATTTCCCACAGCCCCGGATTTCTGCCTGCAGCCAAATGTTTGATAGCCTTTTTTAAATTTCACCTTCAGTTCCTCATTGGTGCTAAGCTCGAGTAGCTCCTCTTGTAATACCATATTCGCCACTTCCGTTTCATCAAATGGATTTATGATCCATGATGGTATTTCTTCAAATCTATTTTTGAAGTCATCAAATCTATTTTTGAAGTCATCATGCAGGGCAATTAAATGTTGAACGTATGTCTGAATATCCTCATTCTGCCTGTGACAAGTTTGGAAACTGGGAGAACTCGCGCGGACTAATATTTTGCTTCATAAATTTCAATTTTCCAAGAAAAGCCGAAATTACACCCTTTGTTTTTATCAAATTTAGGCCGTCCCCTTGTAACTGCAAGTTAATGTCATTAAATTTTTTGAACAGATCTATCAAATACGCGATGTCTGCTTTCAATTTGATCAGGTTTTCTTTTAAATCTGGATCTTTACTTTCCAGAAACTCTAAAATTGATTCAAAAAGTGAGTAAAATCTTGTTAAACATGCACCTTTCGACAACCAGCGTACTTCAGTATGTAAGAGCAATCGTTGGAAGTCTTCATCATTTTCGCCGCACAATTGTGCAAATAAACGGGTATTCAACGCATTGCTTCTTATTTTGTTAACTGCTTTAATCACAAATTGAAGCGATTGGTGCAATCTATCACTCACTACTATCTTTATCCTGGGTACGATTTCTATTCCCGATTTAGGCGTAACTTTGGAATCTGTCTTTATGTCAGAAGCGACCTCTCTTGCCAACGAGAAGAGGCTCTGGAGCCCCCAAACTTTGATGTTATGTGGTTAAAAATAACGACTCAACCAACCACAAGGTTCGTCTGTATCCTCTATCGACCACCAAGTGATACAAACTTTAGAACACTTTTCGCTTCTCTTGCAGACACCATAGATCATTTACAAATTAACTATCCAAATGCCGAAATTGCCATCCTGGGCGACTTTAATGTCCACAACATCAACTGGCTCAAATATTCAAATACTACCGACGAACAAGGTCGTGAAGCCGAATCATTTTCAATCAGTTGTGGCTTGACTCAGCTTATTGATGAACCAACACGGATCCCTGATCGAGACGGAGAGTTCGCCAGTCTTCTTGATCTGTTTTTAACCACTAATCCGGAGATTAACACGGTCAGCGTAAATCCACCGTTAGGTTCTTCCGACCATAAACTACTTTCGACCATAAACTACTTTCGACATCGAGTATTCTACTAATCAGTGACAGAGAGGCGCCCAAACCGCGCAAGATTTGGCACTACAAATCTGCTAAATGGGAAGATCTCATGGAATATTTTCGAACTTTCCCTTGGTTGGACGTTTGTTTTCTATCCGACGACCCATCTGACTGCACCAGGGAGGTTTCCGATGTTATTTTGGCCGGTATGGATGCTTACATCCCTTTTTCGAAGAAATGCCCTTCCAACGGCAAGCCTTGGTTTGACCTAAAATGCAAAGAAGCTGTTGCTTCTAAACATCTTGCATACCGACAGTGGCGTGAAGATCCTAACACCATAAATCGTAACATCTTTGTTCGTGCCAGGAACAGATGCAAAGAAATTATCGACGAAACCAAGGAGGTACACAGTCAACGGATTAGAGACAAACTTCTCGCTTGTCCCGGCAATTCCAGGTCCTTTTGGTCAGTCGCTAAGGCAGTTAGTCAAAACTTCACCAAATCCACCATACCACCACTCACACGGCCAGATAATTCTATTGCAACGACACCTGTTGAGAAAGCGAACTTGTTGGCTGAACTCTTTGCTTCACATTCTACTGTCGATTTCCAAGGAAAAACACCACCTACTATTCCCATAGTGCAGTCAAGGATGCCAGATATTGTCTTCAAACAGCGTATCATAAAACGTATTTTGATGAAGCTAGAAACCAAAAAGGCTTCAGGCGCTGACAGAATACCTGCCATAGTTCTCAAGAACTGTGCGAGGGAACTAACACCAGTTTTCTGTAGACTTTTCAACCTATCCTACAGAAAGGGAATATTTCCTTCCTGCTGGAAATGTGCCACAGTTCAGCCGATACCTAAAAAAGGTAAGAAGACCTTGCCAAATAACTACCGACCAATCGCACTACTCTCAATAATATCGAAAGTCATGGAAAAGGCTATCAATCAGCATCTTCTAAAATATCTTGAAGGATTCAACATTATTAGTGATCACCAATATGGCTTTCGTAAAAATAGATCAACAGGAGATCTTCTGACTTATGTAACACATGTTTGGAACAACGCAATTGAACACTTTGGAGAATCTCGAGCGGTTGCCCTTGACATATCCAAGGCATTTGACCGTGTTTGGCACGATGGGCTGTTGGCTAAGCTACGTTCTTATGGTATGTCTGAAAAGTTCTGTTTGTGGCTCTCATGTTTCCTCAGAGAGCGTTCTTTACGAGTGGCAGTTGACGGATTTCTTTCTAACACCTTCACTATCAACGCCGGTGTGCCCCAAGGTTCCATACTGTCTCCTACTCTCTTCCTCATTTATATTAACGATCTGCTGGAAAAGACCGAGAATCCAATCTACAGCTTTGCAGATGACAGTACACTTATCTCTTCATTCACTTTGAACGCTCGGACATCGACTACTCAGACGAATATCCGCAGACAGCAGGAAGTCATTCAACTTAACAAAGACCTGGAAGAAATTCTATCTTGGGGTGACAGTAACCAAGTGGAATTTAACGCTACAAAAACCCAGGCGGCAGTTTTTTCTAAAAAAAGTTAACGTTGCAGAACCCGACATAGTTATGTCGGGGCACTCCATCCCTCTAACATCGTCACTCAATCTGTTAGGCGTTAATTTTGGAGCAAATATGTCCTGGCATGAACATGTTGCAGGCATAGCAAGAAGAGCTTCTCAAAAGTTGGGAATATTGTTTCGAACCAGAAAGCTTTACACTCCACAACAACTTTTAATTCTTTACAAAGCTCAAATTCGACCAACTATGGAATACTGCTCCCATGTTTGGAGCTCCGCTCCCAAACATACACTGCATTTGTTGGATTCTATCCAGAGAAGAGCTGTTCGTCTGATTGGACACCCGGAATTGACCGACGGCCTTGATTCGCTGGAACATCGAAGAACGGTTGGCGACTTGAGCCTATTCTACAAGTACTTTCATGGAAAGTGTTCGAAGGATGTGGCCCGTTTAATTCCTCCCAGAGCGGTGCATGTTAGAAGTACACGTCGCGCTGGTGCTTCGCATCCGTATGAGGTTCAGCTTGTTACTCCTCGTACAACGCTTTTCAAGCAGTCTTTTATATGGAGAACATCATACCTTTGGAATGGTTTATCCAGGACTGTGTTTCCCATCGAGTACAATCTACAGCGATTCAAGAACAACGTGAATCGTTTTCTCCGCACACGTGTCGCTCCTGTAGCGCTTTAGGGACTTCCCTGTAGCACGTGTGCTAGACCCATAAAAAAAAAAAAAAAAAAAAAACTCAAATTTTCGCTATCAGGGGTTGTCGGTGGATGACACAGCGAATTGCAGTTACTCCTGGTATAATTCTTTTAAGATGGCTTATAAACCACGATATCGCCCGAAGATGGCAGAAGCTCCATCTGCTGCCACCGAAATAATGTTTGTAAATGGAATCGATTTTTCCTTAAAAAAATCACTCAGGACATTAAATATTGATTCGCTTTTAGTGTCTGTCTCCAAAGATTTCGCGAATAGTAGCTCTTCATGGATTTCTTCGTCCATAACAAATTGAACATATGCCAATAATAATGCTTCATTACCAGGTAAAGTTGACTCGTCCAGTTGAATAGAAAAATGAGTTGGTTGCAGATAATTACACAAGAAGCTTTCAATATCAGAGCTCATTTCATCAATACGTCTTTGTACAGTGTTGTTACTCAAAGGAATTCTTTTGAGTACGTCAAATGGAGGTTTGTGCAGAACAGTTTTTAAAACCTCTTCAACAGCGGGTAAAATTAACTGTTCTCCGATGGTGTGCGGTTTTCCAGATTTCGCTATAAGCAATGAGATATTGTAAGATGCCCGCAAGCCATTATCGTTACTTTGAGACGTTGAAGCTAACATACTGTGCACGGTGAGCCTCTTTTCATATTTTTCCTTCAATGTTTGAAAATATTTGAAATCTTTACCTATTTTATCAGGATGATACCTTCTTAGATGATCTTCGAGCTTCGATGATTTCATAGAGTCATTGCTCAAAACTTTGTTGCATAAAAGGCATATAGGCAATCGTTTGTCTGCCTGATGGAAGAAAACCAAATTTAAAATAATCAACACTGTAATGTCGACATTTCTTCTTAGATTCAGCCATGTTTCGTACCAGTTACCTACCTGTAAAGAAAAAAATGTTTGTTTTAGTAATCATAAGGCAACTTTAACAGGATATGGCTATTTTAACAGAATAAAATAGGATTAAATAATTATTGCAATGAAAAAACCAAAATGCCGGAGGCAAACTTATTTTAATTATTAAAAGCAATAAACTGCTAAGACCCATAGAGAGGTTTTTACAAAACGGCTGAACCTATTTTACTGTAATATAAAATATTTTTTGATTAATTATATTTTGATACATTTCTGTAAATTCGGGAGAAAATACTTTTAAAGAATATTTTGACATCAAAACTCCGAGATTTTAATGATTTATTTATTACTTTGATGTACGTTACGAGTGGTACATAAAGACACGTACAATTTTAGAAATTTAGCATTAGCAACTACGAGGGCACTGAAATATGTAGAAACATGCAGGTCAATCATATATCTCTCCTTTAGTGAATCACCACAGTCGGGCTAATAAATAATTTTATAATAAAAAGTACTAAAAGTTCAATCTCTCTCGGCTTTCTGTTCTTTTATAGAAGCATCGAATAATGCCCTGTTCAGTATTAATTTTTATTACGTACCTACTACACGCAAACATAACAAATATAATATTATTACAATATAAAATAAAAGTATGAATAACAAATAGGCAGGTACTTACTTTTTCCGGCACTGGCAAACACTGACATCGATTCAATCACACTTTTCTTTTCAAAATTCTGGAAACAAATGAGTAACGTTTGTCCTTGGCACAGCACAAGTCGTATTTCGTCCCTTTGCACGTCTGAACGGGTTGCGTTGCGGGCGGCGCTTTGCAAGTCTCGACGCGCGTTGTACTGAATATCGAATATGCAAGTAACAGTCGCTGACCTTCTTAAAATACACTACTCAAAAAAATTAAGGGAGGTTTTAAAACAAGGAAATTAATGCTAAATAAACAGGCAATCTGATCCATATGCCGACCTAACTGAAAAAATTTTTTTCAAGCCCGTGGACCAAAAAAAAAGCAAAATATTTGCAATATTATTTTTTCGTGCTATCTGTTAGGATTGCATGAGAACCGTAGCTCCTAAAAAATTTTAGCCAAGAAATCTGAAAATTAGAATCTTAAAGCTTCAAAATGCTTTTTTTTAAAGTCTCAATACGACCATTTTTCACTGAAATACAGCCTGTCAAAAATCACCGAAAAATTTGGAATTTTTTTTTGCTCTCTTAATTTTTTTGAGTAGTGTATTATCTGCCTACATTGATAGGTAAAGCCAAGCCAACATTTTTGTTCTTTACTATCGAAACCAGATAAATTTTCGTGGACCCCCACTTACAACTTGTGAACCCCCATTTTTTTTTCACGCCAACGCAGACCCCCGTCGAGTCTCCCGTGCACCCCTGGGGGTCCACCTGAACCACTTTGGGAATCACTGACTTAGAAGGATATCATGTTCTTCTGCCATCTCATGCACACATTAAAACTTTTAACTGCCTCATCATTCTTCACAGTGTCCTTAATAGTCTGGTTTTATCACTCTCGTGTTGTTCATCTGTATCATCTATGTCTTCCAGTGGTAACAAATCTTCATCATTTTCAAGCCATATTTCCACGTTCGTGAGATTCTGCTCGGTGAGAACCTTCAGCATATCTGAAACATCTGTTAAATATTTACGAATTAACCAAAAAAATACTAAAAGAAAAATTTCAGGCTTTACCTTTCATTTCTTCATTCGTAGTCATCCACGCATTGGCAGATGATTTGTACTCAACAGGTATGTTCACATTTTTAAAAGCCCTAGGATTTTTTGCCTTTCCTATCACTAATAACTTTAATTTCTGTGATCCATCAGCATTGAAACATGCTAGAAAGGTAACGCGTTCTTGGTTTATTTTTCGACCTGGTGCGGTATTTTCCTGAGAACGAACCAGCGTTTTTTCAGGCAACATATTCCAATACAGAGCTGATTCATCTGCATTGTATATTTGAGTGGGTCCAACGTTTAATTCTTTTATCTTACCTGCGAATAAAGTTAGGAAAGGATCGACGGCACTTTCATCATTGGATAGTTTTTCGCCACAAACTTTTAAAGCACGCAGACCATGTCTTTTTCTGAAGTTACAAATCCAGCCTCTGCTAGCTCTAAAATTATCATTCCCGTAGGTTTCAGTGTAAAACTGTTTTGCTTTGCTGATAAAATTTCGTAGGAAATTGGGACGTGCCTTGATCGTTGCGTACAAAACCATGTATACAAACGAGTTTCCATTCTGGATATTCGGCGCTCCGTAAGGTTTTTCTGACGCCAGGACCGGAATCACATTTGGAAATAAATCTAAAAGAAGTTACACGTCCATAGTGAGTGTGTCAAAATTATCTTTAAAATAAATCATATATACATACCTTTTGATTTTCTCTTGCTTCTTTTTTATATCCGAAATTGTGGATGTTCCTACTCCGTATTCATTTGCCAACACTTTTCCGCTTTCACCAAGAACTAGTCTTTCTAATACATCGGACTTTGTTTTATTATTAGTGTAATATGTTTTTTTTTAGAAGGCATTTTAATATGTAGGTACATATACGTAAAAAAAACGTTTACATACTTATATGAACCACATAAAGTAAAATAGAACGTAGGTATGTTGTACTTGTGACAATAAGCAAACAACTATAAAGTCCTTAACTTTTAGACGCAATACGCGATGCGTTGTAGGCAAATCAAAAGCACCTACAGTTTGTATGAATCCGAGATGTAGCAGACTGGAAGTTAGGGGAATCCCCTCACTATCGATTTCAGTTTTCCCATGTAGTTTAAATTAAGTAGATGTCTAAAAAAACGCAGGTCCGGATTACCTAGTACTATCAAATCCGGATTATAAAATACACAATGCAATATAAATGTTTGTCCGGATTATTAAAGAATCCGGTTTAATGGATATCCGAATTATCGAGGTGGCACTGTATATAACTCTATCCTATTATATTTTATATGTATCTAAAGGTTAAAAATCTTTGTTTTTTCCTTAAGTTTTAAGTTTTTTGTTTATTTTAAAAATATGTACATACATTTAAATATCCAAATTCTTTAATTACAGTTTTCATTAAAAAAAGATTTTTTTTTGTATTTCTTTTAAGCGGACACCCCTCTTTAACGGACACTTTCGGCCGGTCCTGTTGGTGTCCGCCCAAGGGAAATTTCATTGTACATCAAACTTTAGCAAATTTTTTTTTTATCGTATTCTACATCCAAAATACTACCTGTGTGCCAAAATGCAGCATGTTAACATTTAAGGAGAGCTCAAAAACGCCTGGCAACTAGGCTATTAACCTAAACTAAAATTTGAAAGATTAAATTAAAACGTAACATGATTTTTTATTTTAACCATTTTAGGAGCTGCTAAAGCCATGAATGAAGCTATAGATGCGGAAATGGAGCTGATAGTTGTTATTACAGAAGGTATTCCTCAACATGATATGGTTAGAATTAAACACAGACTTATGAGGCAAGATAAATCCAGAATTGTCGGTCCTAATTGTCCCGGAATTATCCATCCTGATGCGTGCAAGATGGGTATTATGCCTGGGTTTATTCATAAGAAAGGAATTATTGGAATAGTATCCAGGTAATTTGTCGGGAAATATAGAAGTTTAAACTGTACAGAAACCGTACAAATTAGAAACTCATTTGTTGTACATCTTTCTTCTTCCAGATCTGGAACATTAACCTATGAAGCCATCCACCAAACCACATTGAAAGGTTTAGGTCAAACCCTTTGTGTTGGAATGGGCGGTGATCCTTTTAACGGAACCAATTTCATTGACTGTTTGGACATCTTCCTCAATGATCCAGAGACCAAGGGAATCATTCTCATAGGTATGATCATCCTTCAGCGAAGGGCCAATATATTGACTTAGGAAGAAAACTAAATAGTAATAAAAGGGAAGGGGGTGTTACTTCTCGACCTATAGAGGCGAGAGAGATTGCGGTATATGAGGTAATCATGGAGGTGCATTCGAAAATTGTCAACATGTTTATTTATTAAAAAAATAATAGACCTGTTTGCCTTTTCTCTCATAATTTAACTTTATTCTATTTGATTCAATTCTATTCTATTCTAGGCGAAATCGGAGGCTCTGCAGAGGAAAAAGCAGCCGATTATCTCAAAAAGCATAACAGTGGCAGTAATCGTAAGCCGGTGGTGTCGTTTATAGTAGGACTAACGGCGCCACCTGGGCGCAGGATGGGACACGCGGGAGCTATCATTTCCGGGGGGAAGGGAAAGGCTAAAGATAAGGTGAAAGCTCTAGAAGCGGTTGGAGTGAAGATAGCTCCTAGTCCAGCTAAGATGGGTGAGACGATGTGGCAGGAAATGAAAAAACTAGAAATAATATAATTTAATAAAGTTGGTTTTAGTGTAGTTAAATGAAATTGTATATTTTTTTTTTGGGTTTGGCACACGTGCTTTAGGGAGATCCCTAAAGTGCTACAGGGTGTGCGAAAAAAATGATTCGCCCCAAGATAAAATTTCTTCCTGATCTTTGTTAAGTTAAACGACATTCTGCTGTCTGCGTATATCTGCATCAGTAGCCGATGTTCGAGCATTCAAAGTAAATGAAGAAATAAGCGTATTGTCATCTGCAAAGCTGTAGATTGGAACCTGGTCCTTTCCAGCAGATCGTTAACGTAAATGAGAAAGCTCTCCTCGCCATATTTGCAATATGTTCATGTCAAGATATACCATATTTGCTTACAAGTTGAGTGAGGATAATGGTGGAATGGAGCGTCCCTACATATTATACAGTGTGCCCCAAAAAGTTTTATATAAATGGAGATGAAGTTTATATTACATTGTAACGTGTGCACTTCGCCCGCACCTTGAGGCGCACCTTTTACAGCCCCGTTTTAATTTCTGAGAATGGATTGAGTGAATACTGATTTTAAAAGAACTAAAGAAATTAAACATACACTAGCTCAGTTTTTTCTTGGTAGAGTAATATGGGTAAGAGATAATTTTTGTACGTCTTTTTGGAATTAGTTTCTATCGTTGTTAAAAATTTTTGGTTGTTCTAATTTTTAGGCACCATTCATTTTTAAAATAGAAGGATCTACTTTCAGCTAAAAAAATGAAAAAATACTGAAGTGTTATGCAGTTGTTAAGAAAAGAATTTGTCTGGTACAACCCTTTTATCCTGAAAAGTAAGATAGGTGTACAGTGAAACACTAGCTTTATCAACCAAAAGGAAATTTATTAATGATTTAAATTAAAAGTTCTAAACTCTTGCAGTTTAGTAATTACAAAAAACTTTAGCCTAAAAGGTAGTTAGTTATTACTAAATAGAGTTCTTAAATCAGATATTTTATTTTAAAATTTTGCTACACTCGATATTGAAAATTCGTGACGTTCACTTCACGATTTATCAGTTCAATTCGATGTTAAATCACTTATCTACGGGAAATAGGTCTACTGATGTATATTTTGGTGACTTACGGTTTCCTACGGGCTTCTAGGCCTTAAATTGAACACTTTAAAACCGCATTCCATCACTAATTTATCGGTACTGCTTCATGACGAGAAGAGCCTACAACGGCTACTTCGTGTTAAAAAAACAAAGTCCCACTACGGCTTCACTTTAAAAAACTCGTACTCGACTTGGCTTTCAATAAAATTGACGAAGCCTCTACTGCGGCTGGATGGACAAAGCCTGGCTGCGGCTTGATCGGGAAGAAAAGCCAACTACGGCTACTGGTTGCAGAACAGCCTTCTGCCACTACATGTTGGAAATAAGCCTCGGGCGGCTTGATGGGAAAAAAGCCTCGGCAGCGGCTTGATGGGATAAAGCTCGGCAGCGGCTTGATGGGATAAAACCTCGGCAGCGGCTTGATGGGGAAAAAGCCTCGACTGCGGCTGGATGGGAAAAAGCCTCGGCAGCGGCTTGATGGGATAAAGCCTCGATCTGCGTTCTGCAGACCCTTAAATAATCCGTGAGAACTACGTCTCTAAGATGGCTACCCGGAAACAAATATCTGACCTATCGGGGCGCACCACGAATTGAATAAATTCGGTTGGAAACCCGCACTGCACACTGTACCATGAGCGGCTAGAAATTTCAGCGAAATACACTGC